>CAVNYN010205876.1:0-25177 GCA_963692815.1 Nyctanthes arbor-tristis | reverse complement strand
ATTGTACATTAAAAAAAAAAAAAAATTTTTTTTTAGGAGAAACTATAGGTGATAAATGAACTTGTGTTATTTTCTTATTATCGAGACAAATAATAGGTATGTACTATAATTTCAACATCACACCATGATTATACATAATTTTAGACGGAATATTTTTAATTAAAAAGATCACTAAGGGGTTGTTTGATACTCTTTATCATTTCTCTTTATAATCTCACATATCACTGATTTGACTATTGAGTTGACTACTTTTCATCTATAATCACAAATTTCAAACTTATATTAAATCTACACCACTCATTTCACCTCTTTATAATTTCTCTTTATAATCCAATTTGGATAAATAGCTTCAAACAACCCCTAATTTGATAAGATACTTATGTAGAGAACTAGAGGCTATAGTGTCTTATGAAAGTGTTATATACAACAAGAGTTGCCATAAATGTCCCAAATATTACATTCATATTTTCCAAATAAAAGGCTGTTAAAAGATTAGATTGCAGTATACATGTGTTGAGGCATTAAATGAGTTTAGGAACGTAAATTTGGTTTCGGAACTTCACTCTTAACAGGTTAAAATATGAAATGTGAACATGAAGATCTCGACTTGATCCAGCACAACTAGCTATAACTTCCAAGGTAAACAAGTAGCCTAATTGGGATGCAAAAGCAAATATGGAATCAAAAAACCTATCATCGCATATTCTCATTTTATTTTATAGAAGTGTCTAATAAATAAGATTTGCCATAATTATATCTCCATTGCTACACTTTTTTTTGTCTAAATAACAAGTTGTTAAGAGGCCAAACCACAGTTTGCATCAAACGCGAAATTAGGGGCGGCTATGCTAGACTTAAGCCGATCAGGCCCAAGCTTCCTTTTTTCCCCCCTCTCTCTCTCACCTCATTTTTTTCCCTTTTTTTTGAATTGAGTATCAATGTTGCCAATTGTTTTGAAATTTTTTTTAGTCCATATGTAAATAATAAATAATGGTTTTTGATTCCCCAAGTTTGGGTTTTATGTTGAAAGTGGATTGGGTTTTTATCTCTATAGGGAATCTTAAAGTGGAATGAAATTTTATGTTTAAGAAAATCGTCTTCTTGACTTAACTCTTAATGTTTGAACCTCTTATATTGTAATTCTTAATTTTTAAATAAAAATATCATTCTGCGTTGATTTCCATATATGCATTTTTGTGGATGCTAATTTCTTGCTCTTTGTTGCTATTAGTACCTTAATATTTCTGCCGTGGAATGCGAAAAAGCCAACCATTTTGGCATAATTTCAAAGTCTTATCTAGACCAAGATTAGGACTCGGTAGTAATGGGTATTGGGTTGGACAATCTATGGTTCAATACTTTTTTAGGTAATCACATTAAGTTTTTACTAGCACACAAGGAAAAAAAGGTCTAATTCCGCCCCCCATTTTGCCTACATGCACAGCAGAGGCGTTAAAAGTGGGCTAAACTATTTGAATTTGGTTATGAAACTTCACTGTTCACAAGTTATAGGAACACGAACATTAAAATGCCTGCGTTATTGCAGAGGAACTTTCTAACGCCATATTCCTGGAGCAATTATAACGTCATACAACTATAGAATGTGAAACAAATCAATAATCGTTTCATAATTGGAGAAACTAGTGGTAGTTTGAAACCATTATTGGTTTTCTTCACATCTAGCAGCATCATATAGATCAAAATTATGTGATCGAGCACGTGTATCTAGCTCGTTGAGATGGCCTGATTGGGATGCAAAAGTGTCTGTGGAATGACTTAAAAAGACCAAGTTGCTTGTGAGTCATTTGCTTCAAGAGGCCAAAATTTGATAGCCTATATCCCTATTAGGAAAAAAAATGATAGCCTAGATTTCCCTTTCCTTTTTTTTTAATTGAATTTTTAAAATCCTGTTTTTCAATGTTAAATTAAAATTACAATGTAAGTCCCTAAAGTTTGTATCCATATCAATATTGTCCTTTGCTTATTCTGCATATTATTTGCCTTTTGTCTCCTCAACTTTCTAATTTGATCAAACTTAAGCCTTATTTGATCTTCTTTATTAAAACACATTATAATTTCACCTATTACTGGTTTGATAACTATTCATTTATAATCATAGATTTGAAACTTCTATTAAATCTACACAACTTATTTCACTTCTTTATAATTTATCTTTATAAATCAACTACCATAAATTGAGTCAAACATGTCCTTAGTCTCAAACGTTTCTTATGAATAATAGTTTTGGCCATTTTCCTTCTTTTTTCTCCAATTGCTCGGGATCGTGTCCAAACCTAATAATTGACAAAAATAAAACTAGTGAACTCACATTGATAAAAGTTTAATTCTTATAAATAAGATAACTACGAAAGTTGCATTTATCAAATACTATCAAACCTTAAACTAATACCAGTAATATACACATGCGTTGTACATAATAGAACAATTATCAAAAACAAATATATAGTAATTTGAAAACCTAAATAATTATTATTTTATTGTGTACTACTCGCTCATATATATATATATATGTTACTAATATACATAAATAGAATAAAATTGAAATGAATAATATTTTCACTTGGCAAAAAGCTAATTAAATTGTCATTTTTAGAACAATAGTCTTAAGTAATGAGAATGAGGAATTTTTATAAAATTAATTTCATATTGAGTATGAAAACTAAGAAACTACAGGAAATAGAGGATACGAAATTTATACAACTTCAGAATTACTCTATACGCGCATCCTTAGTCAACATAGTGTAGATGGTATTCATTTATTAGAATGAATTATTTTCCACATTATAACGACCCACTCCAATTTGACATGATACTGTCCGCTTTGAGTCTAGCCCACACGGTTTTGCTTTTAGGTTCTCACCAAAAAGGCCTCATCTCAGATGAAATAAGTCTCTTAACTTATAAGCTAGTCTGTCTTTCTCTACTCAAGCGATGTACGATTGAGGCTGTTACAATCATCCCACTTAAGGGGGCCCAACCTGCTCTACTTTAACATGATATTATCTGCTTTAGGCCTGGCCCGCACGGTTTTGTTCTTGAGTTCTCACCCAAAATGCCTCATGTCAGATAGAATGAGTCTCTTAACTTATAAACTGGTGTGTCTTTCTTTACTCAAGCGATGTGGGATTGAAACTGTTACAATCATCTCATCTAAGAGGGTCCAATATCCTTGTTGGCCATATTTCCGGTTGGGCTCTACTATAATACCACCTACAATGATCCACTCTACTTTGACATGATATTGTACACTTTGAGCCTAGCCCGCACGGTTTTGCTCTTGAGATCGGAAGAGCGTCGTGTTAGATAGAATAGGTCTCTTAATTTATAAACTAGTCTCTTTTTCTCTATCCAAGTGATGTGGGATTGAGGCTGTCACAATAAACTCATCTCAAATTTAATTCTTCTGGTTCCATGTTTGTTGAGATGGGAAGGAAGTCAAGGATTGATAATATATTAAATTGTTTTTGCACTTAAGATCCCAAGATTCTGAGTTATTTTAATTAGATCCTTAAGGTTTTATCAAATATAAGAAAGGTATTCAACTTCCTGTTTCAACTAGTCAGCCTTCAAGTTTAATACTTGTCATTTGGGTTCCAGTCCTAAACTATTTCAAAATTTCACATTGGTTCTTAAAGTTTATATTTCTTTCCTGTAAAAGATTATTTTCACAATACTAAGATAACTTAATTTCTTTTGACAAGACGAGGTGCGAAGATCAATAAATGAATTGCAAAAGTAGCTCAACTTACAAGGTTTAAGGTAAACTCTTGTCCAAAAATTATTCTTTTAAAATATGCGCATTTATAGTTGATTTATATTATTATTGGTACATGTGTGAATGTGATATGAAGATTATGTGCTATATGTATTATTATATCGTACGCGTATATAAGATCAGAATTGAGAACTTGTATTTATTATATGATACTTGTTCTCATATTTACTATAAAGATCAAATCAGATTATTTAAATGTTACATCCATATGTGTATTTTCCGTGATATAAGTCAATTATAATGCTTTGGGGTCTATTTGGTATTTCTATGAAATACTCACGTTTTCCAAACTAACATTTTCAGGCTTTAGAGCCGGTGACGGGTCGACTGGTGAAGGCTACTAGAAGTTAAATCTAAAGTTGTTTTTAATTGTTCTTTAGAACTCCAAATTTATTCTTTTATTTTACCATTAAATCTCAAGTTATTTAGATAGATTTCTTTATTCTTTATTAATGAGATTTTCCGTAATCATTTGTATATTATAAATTCCACATCTAAAGTTAATTCTAAGGACTGATAGCGTCTTGGGTTTTTTGAATTTGGAGCGTTACAACTTGGTATCAAAGCAGAGCTCAACTAGAATTGTGGCCAAAGTGGAGCAGGTTTTTACAAATATTGTTACAGCCTCAATCCCACGCCACTTAAATAGAGAAAGTAAGACCAATTTAGAAGTTAAGGGATTCACTTCAACTGACATGAGGCCTTTTAGGTGAGAACCTAAGAGCAAAACCATGCGGCATAGGCCCAAAGCAGAAAATATCATGTCAAAGTGGAGCAAGTTATTACAAATGGTATCAAAGTAGAGCCCAATTAGAAATGTGGCCAACGAGGACGTGAGGCCCCCTTAGATGGAGTAATTGTGACAACATCAATCTCATATCATTTGGGTAGAGAAAGACAGACCAATTTATAAGCTAAGAGACCCATTTTATCTATCATGAGGTCTTTTGGATGAGAATTCAAGAGCGAAACTGTGTGAGTTAGGCCTAAAGCAGACAATATTATGTCAAAGTGGAGCAGATTATTACAAATGGTATCAGAGTAGAGCCCAACTGGAAGTACAGTCAACGAAGACGTTGTGCCCCCTTAAGTGGGGTAATTATGACAGTCTCAATTCTACATCACTTGGGTAGAGAAAAACATACCAGTTTATAAGCTAAGATACTCATTTCATCTGACATGAGACCTTTTGATTGAGAACTCAAGAGTAAAACTGTGTAGGCTAGGCTCAAAGCGAACAATATCATATCAAAGTGAAGCAGGTCGTTACAGATAGTATCAGATAATAGTCCAACTAGAAGTATGACCAACGAGGACGTTAGGCCCCTTTTAGGTGGTATAATTGTGACAGCCTCAATTCTACATCGCTTGGGTAGAGAAAAACATACCAGATTGTAAGCTAGAAGACCCATTTCATCTGATATGAGGCCTTTTAGGTGAGAACCCAAGAGCAAAACGGCGCGAGTTTGACTTAAAGAGGACAATATCGTGTCAAAGTGGAGCGGGTTTTCCATATAGTATCAGAGTAGAGCCAACTGGAAGTGTGGTTAACGAGGACGTTAGCCCCCTTAGGTGAGGTGATTGTAAAAGCTTCAATCACACGTCGCTTTAGTAGAGAAAGACAGACTAGTTAATAAGCTCATTCCATCTGACATGAGACCTTTTTAGTGAGAACCCAATAATAAAACCGTGTGAACTAAGCCTAAACGGACACTATCATGTCTAAGTAAAGCGGGTTATTAAGAATTGAGGCTGTCATTCTTAGAAAAATTATTTTACGCATTTCTTCATCATTATTGACTAAACATACTCTAAAAAATTTAAAGTATACAGTCATCTATTACAAAATATCAAAGGAAAGTAATATTGTGATAAATAATAAATTCTATATGATTTACTATTTACCCATAACAATAATTTTTAACCACATTTCACTCTAAAAAAGAATTAAACAAATTTTTTATTTTTGTTTTAAATCATTATCATTAAACATTATTACTATTGTATCCCCTCAAGTTAAATTTTCATTAATTATAGGTTCCCATAAAAAAATTAATAAATTAAGTAATGTACCAAATATATAACTCTAGGTTTTATGATGTGTGGCTTATCGTATCGAATTAAAGTAAACGTTTTGAAATTGATTTAATTTTACTTTATTATTATATCATCAATCTCACAAATATGCATTTAATCGAAATAAAAGAAGTCCCAATAACTCAAAACTTGAAATTGATCTATCAACTATTAGAAATTTGAAGAAATGTTAAAATTTTAAAGATAGTCTAAAAACTAATAGAATATGTATAATAAATATTAATAGATAACAAATAGTAAATTATATATAGAATAAAAAATATATAAATTTTTTATAAAATAAAATGACAGCAAAATATAACAAATAGATAAGTATTACTTTTTATTTAAACAGAATAAATAAGTATTACTATTATTATTGTAATTACTAGAATTCCCACTCGTGCGTTACACGAGATCTAAAAGTAATAATAATTGTAGTAAATCTAGAGAGACATTTATCTGGCATGGAAAAGTGACATGCTTAGTTGTCAACTATATATTGGATAATTATGGTCCTTCAAATTTACTACTTATATATAAACATTCAATTCATATTTGTCAACTAACAAAAATTAATTATTCATATTATATAAACGTGTCTACTTAAAATTACTCTAATAACAAATGTCAATAGATTTTTATACAAAATTTTAATAAATTATTAATACAGTCAGTTGAGTCATATATTAGTATTATGAGACATAAATTTTTATAACCATTCTGTCATATTATGATTTATTTATTGGTAACATATACTAGTTAATTCTTTTTTTTGATACATTGGATTAAGGAAAGGGAGGGGAACTAATATCAGTTATTCATGTAAGATAAACATATCTCTATATAATTACTCTAATAACAAATATTAATGAATTTTTATACAAAAATTTCATATAAATTATTAATACAGCTAGTTGAGTCATATTAGTATTATGAGACATAAGTTTTTTATAACCATTCTATTATATTTGATTTTTTTTGTCAGCAACACTTTCTGCACAAGTTAATTCTTTTTTTTTTTTTATACAGTAGGTATAGGAGAGGGGAGGGGAAGGACATGTATGCTCCAACTCAGGACTTCCTGTCTAAAATGTGACAAACCTAACCAATATATCAGTTGTTTGAATTACAGCACCAGTTAATTATGTATGTATAAATAAAAATTAATTTAGGTGATTCAGGCTTTGTTTGATCCTTTTTACCAAAACACATTATAATCTCACTTACCACTGATTTGACTACTTTTTTGACAACTAATCATTTATAACTACATATTTCAAATTTCTATTAAATCTACACTATTCATTTTACTTCTTTATAATTTCTCTTTATAAATCAACTACTATAAATTGAATCAAATAGGTACTCAATAAAAGTAAAATGTTTAAAAATTGTTGAACAACTATTATAGTGCAGCTGTATTGACATACGGTCTATCTCTCAAATAGATAATCTAACTTTAAATACAATAAGACCATATTTAAAAAGTCAAATTGAAATTTTTATTCTATAGAAATTATCGAAAGTTCCAGTTTATATTAATTATAGAATCGGCAACCTGGAGTATTGTAATTTTAGAAAAATTAAATTTGATTATTGTACAACAATAGCCATATAAAAATTTCTTCAAAAATCATTAAAAATTGAAATTTACAATAAGGTTACAGATTTTTAGAAATTTATTCGTTTAAAGACGTACTATATATATGTTTTTGAATTATAAAAATTATTATTTGTTTTTTTTGAAATAGAACTCCCAGTTAATTTCATGTTCGATTTGATAAGTGATAGATTCCTAAATCAAAATAGCTGACTAAAGAAAATATCGTGAATTGATGGTTGGATACAGGTCAATAAAGGGAAAAGTGAATATTATTTAATAAATTAACGTAATAATTACCAAAAAAAAGAGATAAAAAAATATAAAAAAAGAATTAAATGATATCACCAGAAATCTTATAGAGCTAGAAATTTTATAGAGCTAGAAAATGAGAGGGAAAAGCTACTATTCTCTCATTATATATATAGATTATAAAATAAAATAAAAAATAAAAGAAACATATAAAAGTAGGATAATGATTTTGCGAGAAAACTTATATATGACCACTATTCTACTTTAATATATATAAGATAAGATTTGTACTATAACAAGTCAAGAAAACGACCAAAACCTAATGCAAAACCCAAAGGAGACCAGGACGAAATCAACAACGAACTAATTGAGCTTCTTTCTTCATGCCCCAGTTTTGAATTTAAACCAACATTCTAAAAACTATATCCAATCAACATTGTAAAGCCTCGACCGGAGAGACTTGTTCTAGTGGTGTAGACACCTCCTTACCAGCAGGGCCGGACCTGTAGTTGACTGGGCCCAAAGCAAAGTTAACGGGCCCATATAGTGACCGATCTTCTCCTTCTTCTTATTTTTTTGGTACTAAAAATAAAGTTAAAAAATTAAAACGGTAATATACTAGTCATTCAGAAGTAACTAAACAAAGTGTCAATTCAAGTTGATGAAGAAAAAGAATTTAGACAATAATCCACTAGGCAAGAAAGGAAAAAAGAAAAATAATAAAAGAAAATGAAAGAATTAATATTAATATCATGAATACATTACCATTGACCAATGAAGATAAGAGCACCAAAAAGTATGAGAAAGAATAGTTGTGTGGCTTAAGTGGTAATGGAAAATAAAAAGAGTAAAAAAAAGGTAAAGAAAGCTGTCAATATTCTTAGGGTCTATAATTTTAAATGCACATTTCTTGACTTTTTGGGTATCCTTCGTCTTCCTCATAGAACTTGAAGCAAAACTTCCATTTCTTCATAATTCTTCACTCATAGGTGGGGAAAAAGGAGGGGAAAAATTGAAAAGAAAAAAAGAAAGCATATCATTTTGGGCCTCTAAACTAGCCGGGCCAAAAGCAATAGCCTTCTATGCTTCTAGTCAAGTCTGGCCCTGCTTACCAGTAAATATGATCCGGTTCAAGCCACCATCCCACTCCCAATACCGTAAACTTGTGTTAAAATAAATAAAACATTAATGTAAATCCTTAAATACCTGACTTCTCCACGTTAAGCTCAGTTACTTGTTGGTCAGTTTTCCTCATTATCTTACATATCTCTCATGCGAACACATTCCTTATACCGTTCTCTTAAACACTCGAGGTATTTCTTTACCAGTTTAATGCATTTTTCCCGCAATGTAGATACTAATTATTTCCCTACACTGGTACACAAAAGTTACTAATAAATGGGATAAATATTTGCCCGATAGACACTGCAATTGCACTTTTAAAATAGTTTGGACTCTGAGTAGAGGCAAAGGCGCGATCGCACCATTCACGTGGTTTCGGAACAGAGGTTTCTCTATTATTTATTCCAATTGGTTGTGCCAATTACATTTATTATTTCATTGATTTGAAATTTTTAATTAGCCATGGTTTTGAACAGTTATATAGAATATTTTTTTCTTAATGTGCTCTTCCGATCTTGAATTTCTAGGCGATGAATATGCATCTCAACCACCCTTTGGTGCAACAAACAACTCACGTCCTCCTTCCATGATTCTTTTTCTCTTTTTCTTTTACTTCAAGTGATGACTTTGTCAAGCAAACCTTCCATTCTCCAACCGTAAACATCTCTGGTTGAAACATCAATCATTTGTCAGTTGCCTCCTCACATTTTCATCCTATTTAGCTCCCATATAATCTTCATTAAACCCCACGAAAGCTATTCGAATCATACCCAGAAAAAGAGACAGATACTGTCATTCTGGGATACTAAATTCTGGGTTTTCATCAGATCAATCATGGGATCCTTGGAAAGATCGAAAAAGAAGGTGCAATTATGGAAGAAAGCCATTGTCCATTTCTTGCTATGTTTTGTCATGGGATTCTTCACTGGCTTTGCTCCAACTGGTAAGTCTTCAATGTTTTCAAGCAGAGTCATGGTCCTGAACCAGTTAGAGTACTCGCCTCAGCCGGTGGAAGTATTTAACCACCTGAAAAAGGAGAATTTCACCACAAGGGAATTGGGTGAAACTGCAACTTTTTCTACTCTGTCAAAAGAATCCAAAGATGAAAACGAAGAAAAAGAAGCGCGACGCATTGGGGGTGAGTTAATAAATCATAGGAGGCTCGTGATAATCGTGACTCCAACGAGCAAGAGAGATGGCCTTGGACTGGTGCTTCTCAGGAGGCTGGCTAATACATTGAAGTTGGTGGCTCAACCATTGTTGTGGATTGTTGTGGAGCAGTTTTCAGATTCGTTTGAAGTATCGGAGGTGTTAAGGAAAACAGGGATAATGTATAGGCATGTAGTGTTTAAGCAGAATTTCACCGATATTCATGCTGAAATGGATCATCAAAGAAACCTTGCTCTTAACCACATCGAACATCAACGGTTGAGTGGAATTGTTCATTTTGCGTCGCTTTCGAACGTTTATGATCTTAGCTTCTTCGAAGAGATTAGAGCGATCGAGTACGTACCTTTTCCTCATCATTTCATAATCTTGCAACACTTTTATGATCTTAACAGGATTTTCTTGCTAAAATATTTTTAAAGATACAAAGCAATTAGAATGTTCTCTATCTTGTGGCCAAGGAGATAGTTCAGTGGTACGACTTAAATGGGTTCAAGTTACATCTTTCTCCCCATTTATATTTAAAAATAAAAAAAGGCAATGTTGCCTATCTTGGAAACAATAATTGTGAAGTTGATTTTTGGTTAAGAATGATTAACTATTTATAGTAATTGGTATTATTACTAAGGCCCTAGAGAATTATGCAGGGCATTTGGGACATGGCCAATAGCTAAACTCTATGCCAACAGAAAGAAGGTGATCATCCAAGGGCCTGTTTGTGATTCTTCAGAAATTATAGGGTGGCATTTGAAGAAATTAGAAAATGTAACAGACACAAGTAAACTTCCAATTCCCATCTCAAGTTTTGCTTTCAATAGCTCTATTCTTTGGGATCCCGAACGATGGGGTCGCACTTCTTCTGCTCAAGATACTTCACAGGTATATATGCATATCCATCGGTTAACTTACTCACTTCGTTTTGCAATACAAATCACTTTTTGATAACTTTTTTCAGAAGTTGAACTCGTCTCTGATTTGTAGAACACCATTTGCATTAGTTTGCTGACTCGTCACATCATTATTATAATTTTACACGCAAAATTTTGCTAACCTATATAGCATATTGTTCACATATATAACAAGAATATAGAATATTAGGAATATATGGACGGTTGGCCACCCTCCCACCATTTCATATATGGGCTATTTAGTAACTAATTAGTGTTCTTAATCACTCCACTAAAATATTCCTTCTTATCATCAAAAAATTTTAAACTTATATATATATATATATATAAAATTTATTGGGTTTCTATACTTTTATTCCACGGTAATAGTATTATATATGAAAAAAATAATTAAAATTTATATATGCAGAATGTACTCAAGTTTGTGAAAAAAGAGGTTCTTGAAGAGGAGACCAAGCTGAAGGGAATTCCACGGGGGGGTTGCTCCAAAGTTTTGCTTTGGAATCTTCATATTTCTAAGCAGTGAAAGCCCATCCAGTTTTACATAAGAAATGCGCGCATCGAGTTTTACATAAGAAATGCGTTACACATTTTTAGTGAAAGTAATAGATATCATATTTGATTTGCGACGTCGGTATCTAAATTCTACAACACTAGCGTAGCTTAAAAATACATAATGTGGAAGGTAGGAAAATGATTTTTTTTTTTCCTAATGGATTTATTTTTTCTTGGTTGTAAAATTAGTAAATTAAATACTTTTCATTATTTTTTTTTTTCAATTTAATAATGGAATATAGGTAAAAAAAAAATATATTGTGTTCATATCCAGACATAAAATCCAATGTATGACAATTTTATCTTCAATAACTCATATTTGCTGGGGACTTAACTCCTAAAATCCAAAAAAAAATACAATTTCACCCTTTCCTTGATTGCATAATTTCCTAAAATTGAACTAAAGAAACAAACAAAAGAAACAGAAAAAGAAAGAAAGAAAGAAGGGAAAATAAGAAAAAAAAAGGCAAATGAAAACATAGTACAAAAGCTTTAATAAATCAATATTTCATGACGAGTCCGTCTGGATTCCAATTATAACAGGTGATTAATTATAACAATTTCCCATTCTACTAATTATTGAAATTCAAATTTGAATTTAAATATATTTACTAAAATGCCCCATATTTCTAGTCGCACCAAGTATGGGGAATTTTCAATTATTAGCATAGAAAATTGAGGTAATTAGAATTACCGACTATAATTTATAATTATAATAATTGGAGTCGAAACGGAGTACTCTTCCTCCAAACCAATAAGAGCACCTCCAATAGTAAGGGTGGAGGTGGAGGTGATAAAAGATAGGGATTGTAAGGAGATAATTATTTAAAGGGTTAATTTCACAAAAAGTCTTCAACTTTCGGATTTAGAATTGGATAAGTCCCTAACCTGTTTTTTCACTCGCTTAGGCCCCCAACATTTCATAAATATGAACAATAGGTCACTCTCGTCACTATTCTTTCAAATTTCATATAAAATGATGATTATACCCTTTAGCCTTTTAATTAAAAAAACAAAACACCCCACTGAACCCCACCCCACCCCACCACCCGGCCCGGCCCAGCCCAGCCCAAGAAGGTGGCTGGAGCCATTTTCGGCGACCAAAAAGCTGCCGAAAATTGCAGAAATATATGGGGGGTGGATCCTCCCATTTTGGGTAGCAAAATGGGGGGTTCCACCCCCATAACTGCTACCGAAATGATAGTATTTTTTGCTGGGGGTGGAGCATAATGGGGGGTGGGCTGCCCAAAATAGGGGGATCCACCCCCATATATGCTGGTGGAAAAGGCAGCAATTTCCTGCTGTTTCCGACAGCTTTTTGGCCTCTGGAAATGGCTTTGGCAGCCATTTCCGGCAGCCCTCTAGGTTGGGCTGTGTTTTTTTTTTTAATTTTTTTATTATTTTTTATATTTTAAAATGTTTTGTTTTTAAAATTAAAAGGTTAAATGGTATAATAGTCATTTTATATGAAAAGTTGAAAGAATAGTGACAAGAGAGACATATTGTGCATATTTATGAAAGGTTGGAGATCCAGGTGAGTGAAAAAAAAGGTTGGGGACCTATCTGATTGTAAACTCAAAGGTTGAGGACCTTTTATGAAATTAACCCTTATTTAAATTGAATGAGTGAGTGGAAAGAGGTGTAAGAAAAAATGAGAGAAAAGTGAAAAGAATGAGAGAGATCAATAGAAATTTAAAAATAATAATAAAATAATAGTGAAGAAGGTGAAGATAAATGTATAGTTTTGGACCTTAAAGTTGAATTTGAGAAAAAAAAGTAAAGAAGAAATAGTTTAAATGGGAGGAAAATAATTAAAAAAAGTAAAAGAAAATAGAAGAGATACAAGGTCCACTCTTTTTTTTCTGGGTGTACGACATTTGGGGGTAACCCTAAAAGTGGAGCCTCTGGGTTGGCGTTCAACGTTTTTTAAGACATTTTCTTCAATAGAAAAGGCGTTTCGTGTGTATTAAGCAAAATTACAACTAAAAAGCACCTAAAACGAATAAATAATGTGGAATCTGATCATTGAAGTGGGACCTACATTCCCAGCTCCAAAAGTGGGGTTGAATTAGCAAAACCAGTTGTTACTCTTCCTGTTCCTCCCCAATCGTTGAAGTGTTCATGTCAAGATCTGGAAGGTTTCTCTCTCTTCTTTATCTTACTGAAAACAAGCACACACGCGATTTCACTAAGAAATAGCAGGTGGGTTTTTGAATTAACTCGATAATGTTGTTCTGTTTGTGGAGTTTTATGCATTCAGACAGTGAGACAGATATTTGAATCAACACTGAGGTTGAGCGAAAAGAAGCAGCAGTTTGCATCAGAGATCTGAAAAATCTCAGTACGTAGTTTTCTCTTTTATTTTTATTTGAAATTCGATTAAAAAAAATTTGATCTTTATTTTTTCTATTGAACTCTTTTCTGCTCCATTTCCCTCAAGAATCTTTGATTTTTCTTGGAATTGTACCTGTTTGGCATCTGGGCTTTACACTTTAATATTTTGTTGCTCTGAGATTATAATGCAATAACCGTGGAGAAATGTAGGTGTCAAGAAAAGGTTTAGTTTGTAATTTTTCCTTGAATTGTATTTCTCCCTTTTGTGTGCTGGGAGAAGGGGTTCGGGAGTGTCTAGATTCTCTATATATTTTTAGATGTAATTTCAACGGAATTACCACTAAATTTTGCTTTCAACATATTTACAGTGTATATATGATTACGTCTCAATGTTAATATGGAAGCTTAGAAACAATTATTGCCCCTGATTCAGAGTAGGACGAACTGTGGAATGAGAAAAAGATGGTGAAGAAAGGAGGCTGGCTTTCATCGGTAAAGAAAGCCCTCAGTCCCAATTCCAAGGAGAAACAAGCCCAGGTTTGCTCAGGCCTCAAAGCACATCATAATTTCTTTTTGTAGTTTTACATAGTCATGAGTATTGGACATTTATATATTTATTTTTGGTTACCCTAGTACTATATATGAAGTATATAAAAGAAAGTAGAAGGAGACAGTTTGTGATGATAAGGGTACTGACTTTTTTCTTCCACTCATTGTTCTGTGAAGTGAGTAGATGTAGCTCAATACTGAGGGTGAATCACTGTAAATTTGTATTTTGTCTGTTGCTTGTTGAATTGGAGATTAATATTTGATCCATTAAAAAACTTTCAGAGTGTAAGTAAATCGAAAAAGAAGTGGTTTGGGAAAGAAAAGCCTTCAGTGTCAGATTCCCCAAATCCAGAGACTATTGAAGTACCTCATCCTCCACCCGAAGATGTGAAATTGGCTGAAGTGGAGAATGAGCAGAAAAAACATGCTTACTCTGTTGCAGTTGCTACTGCTGCAGCAGCAGAAGCCGCTGTAGCAGCTGCACAGGCTGCTGCAGAGGTTGTCCGTCTTACTGCAGTGACTCAATTTGATGGAAAGTCGAAGGAGGAAGTTGCAGCAATCAGAATCCAGACCGCTTTCCGTGGTTATCAGGTGTGCTACTATACTAATTTATATTTTGTCCTTACAAGGATTCTATAGGATGAACATAAACGTTTATCAGGCAAATTTATTTATTTATTATTATTTTTTGGAGACAAGGATGTTTACATTTTTTTCCCCTCAACACTGAAAGTAATAATTAATTTGGCAAGAAATCAAAGAAGATTCTAAAGTGAAGCAATAATCTGGAGGGGCTGAATCTGAAATGAGGTTAACCTTTCTTCTAGTAAACTTGTAGAAATAAATGTTAAAACGTGATATTCAGAAATAAATGAAGTGGATGTTTATGTAATTAGCTTTAACAGTGTTTTAGAGGAAATCAGATGGTGAGGTGACCTTTCAGAGAGAAGGTGGAA
This sequence comes from Nyctanthes arbor-tristis, assembly GCA_963692815.1. Lineage (NCBI taxonomy): Eukaryota > Viridiplantae > Streptophyta > Magnoliopsida > Lamiales > Oleaceae > Nyctanthes > Nyctanthes arbor-tristis. The sequence goes on along the minus strand of CAVNYN010205876.1, from coordinate 9,859 downwards.
AGTTTCGTTGCACAGACTCAAAAGACCGTTAACCTATAGTCGTTCTACCTATCCCTATTAATAGCCTTATTATAGCCATTTCCATTTCCCTCTCATGGAAATAAATGTATCAAAGATACTGCTGTCGTAGTCATATATTCTATTGTCTGATGGATACTTTTAAGGAATCTCAAGCAAGTACTCAATATGATATGTTGTTAACTTGTGTCCTATAATTGAAGAGCTTAAATCAATGTGTTTCCAATGAATGTGTGTCCTATTTTCTGGAAAAGTTTCACATACCATATCCTACCGTCTCTGTGTGAATTAGGTGAAATGCTTCCACCACTTTCCATTTTCTAAATAGTGTCAGTTTTCTGAAACTTATAGCAAATATACCCTTTTATTGTCAAGATTGCTATGAAATTCACCCTTTTATAATTCCGGGAGGAATTCCTAGCTATCTAGATATTCTCATTACACTAGGCAACACAATATTGGTAAGTGCTTCTAGTTCATTTAGATACCTTTATCTCTTCATTCATGCACGGACTTCCAGCCACCTACGCATTCTCGTCAAACAAGATAATGTTATAGAGAGTTTATTTTCCACTTTGACACTCAAGATTTCCTCGTCAACTTTGCCTAAATTTGCCCAGAGGCCCAGAGGACGTTTTAATAAATGAGCATTACCAGTGTGCATACCGGATGGCCACAGTTGTTTATTTGGTGGAAGACAAGTTTCATAACTTCCCCTATCTACACTTTTTTTTTTTTGAGAGGTCCCCTATCTACACTTTGTATTGCCTGAAAAAATAAAAATAAAATAAAATAAAAAAATAAATATCTAGGATGAATGTATGAAAAACATAATTTAGTTCAGTGTAAGACAAAAATTATGAAGCCAGGGGCCAAGGACAAATTCCAATACTTAACTTTTCTGATTTAGGTGGAGATTTTATTGAAATTTGAAATGTGTGGTAGTAGTTGAGTAGTTGTCAAATCAGTGGTCAAATTAATGGTAGGTGAAATTATAATGGGAAAAATAATGGGAATCAAGCAAGATCTTAGTATCAGGCACACATGGGTTAACTTTTGGATTTCTTTTGAGTTGTACTGGCGTTAGAAAAACTCTGCTCTCCAGTTTCCGTTCCTTTTTACTTTCAATTATTAAATAGAAGCTGTAAAATTTTTGGGGAAGAATCGAGTTTGTAACCACAGTATTTCTAACTTTCAGGCTAGGAGGGCACTGCGAGCTTTGAGAGGGCTTGTCAGACTTAAATCACTTGTTGATGGCCCCATTGTCAAACGCCAAACTGCAAACACTCTGAAATGCATGCAAACTCTATCCAGAGTGCAGTGCCAGATTCAGTCCAGAAGGATCAGGATGTCCGAGGAAAATCAGGCACTCCAGAGACAGCTTCTACAGAAACACGCCAAAGAGCTTGAGAGCTTGAGGGTTGGTTCTTATCTTTCTATGCTATCGTTTTCTTATTTTTTATGACGACGTCCATCTGAAGTTATTTCGCATTCTGATCTCGTTCCAATAATCAGCTTAGGCGCATAGTCTTGCAAATATTATGGGGATTAAAATAGAGAAAAGAAAATATTCATGCAAATTTCACTGGATACTGGGTAATATAATTTTACACAAATAGGAGACATTCTAAAAATGTTTGATCAAGCTTGCTATATACGTTTCCCTTCAAATAATTTGACATTTCTAGAAGCTTATTAGCTGGTCTTTTATCAAAATTTCATCTTTTTCCATTTAATTTTTTTCTTTTTAGTTTAAGCTTCATAAAGTGCCAAAAAGAAAAATTACTGTTGATAATCATATGAAAAATCAGAAAGTTCAGGAGCAAAATTTGAAGGTTCGGGACGGCATTATTTAGTTGTCGATTGATGAGTATAAAGTACTTTAGTGAAGAATATCTTTTGATTGTCTCATTAAATTTTAGTTCCTATATGAAATGCTTATTCCGGCTTACCTAGAAACACTGATTGGTATGCTGTGACAGATGGGGGAGGCGTGGGACGATAGTCTACAATCAAAAGAGCAAATTGAGGCAAATTTACTGCACAAATATGAAGCTACCACGAGGCGAGAAAGAGCTTTAGCTTATTCGTATACTCATCAGGTACTCTTATTCACGATCCTATATATGTGTTTTCTCTTACATCTTGACTCTCATCTTTTTTACCTTTTCTCTCTTGAAATATTAGCTCTCACTTGGAACGAGAAACAGAGAATTTTCATCCAATTTTTGCATCTCTTCATTTAATATAATTGGAAAAATTTTCCATATTTACAAAAATGTATTTCCTTCTGCGTTGATATGTGTGTTTTCATTATTTTATACTTGGATTGATGTTTTTTTACTTTTACATCCTTTCTACTCACATGAAACCATGGAGCTATCACTTTCTTCTTATATCGTTATTCACTGAAGTGCCTGTCCTTTCATTAATAATGGGATATATACAAAGGATAAATCTTAGTTCATGGGGCTTACAGTATAATCTACTTCTTGTTTTATTAGATGCCAATACTCAAATTGCTGAAAATTGCCCTTTTTCTTTTCTTTTCTTTTCTTTTCAATTGACTTTAATTTACATTTGGGAAATGAAAAATTTTATGGAATCGCTTTTTGCACAAAATGGTTAACATTTTGGGTCAATGACTTCAGTTAATGCTGTCTTGTAGCAAAGCCATTCATTTATATATTTTATTTTATTATGCAACTACATGTTGATGGCATGGGCTATTTTCAGCTTTTCTCGTAACCATAAAACTTTTCTGAGCAGCAATCATGGAAGAAGGTGTCAAGAACGGCCAACAAACTATTCATGGACCCGGCTAATCCTCACTGGGGTTGGAGCTGGTTAGAACGATGGATGGTTGCCCGGTCATGGGAGACACAAAGCACAGTGGGCAAGGAACTCAACAACGATCGATTATCTATCAAAAGCACAACCCCTATCATTGCTGGAGAAATAACCAAGTCGTTTATTAGACATCAGCTGAACTCTGATAGCCCGTCTTCTCCAACCAACCAAAAGCCAGCTCGTCCTTCCAGCCACCAGTCCCCAACAACTCCCCTGTCGGAGAAGGTATCTTCAGTTGCTGGTAGGAAATTAAAACCAGCTAGCCCAAAGGAGATTGGAATGAATCAAGATGATGACTTGGGGAGTATGCTCAGTTTGCAGTCGGAGCGGAACAGGAGGCACAGCATTGCTGGATCATCTATTAGAGACGATGAGAGCTTGGCAAGTTCTCCATCTGTGCCAAGTTACATGGCACCGACTCAGTCAGCCAAAGCCAAGCTCAGGTTGTCGAGTCCACTGGGAGTCGAGAATGGTCAGGTAGAGAATACATCAGCTGGATCTGTTAAGAAACGTCTTTCTTTCCCATCATCACCTGCCCGACCAAGGCGTCATTCGGGTCCACCAAAGATTGATAGCAGCTCCATTGTTGACAATGGTCAAGTGAATGGAGTGATCAAGTGATTTGCTTATCATCACATCATGCAGCAGCAGCAGCAGATGAAAATAAAGAAAAACAATCGAGGGATCATTTGATCCGAGAGTTTCGTACCTTGAATCATTATTTATTCATTGCAGTGAGAGCTTGGTTTGTGTTGGTATAGAGGATTCCATTGTGTAAGATGGTAGGACGTGTTATTTATTCTATGGTTCTTGAGATTGTCATACTCTGAAAACTTTCTAATTATATATTACGTTTTACGTGACTCACATGTTTCATTCATTTCCTTTCTTGAAAGAGTCAATACTTCTTAGGGTTGGCTAAATGGCTCGACGAGTCGAGAAATTGTGTTCGCACTCGGGCTTGCATTTTTGCGAGCTGAGCTTGACCTAGCTCGTGAGCAACTATGAGCTTGTACTTTTGACAAGCCATTTGCCGGTGGCTTCTTCGCATTTGGGCTGGCCTAAGCTCCAGCTCACCATTTTGAGCAAGCGTTCCTGCTTGGCCCGGCGAGCACGAGCCAAGCAAAGCTCAGCGAGCTGGCTCACGGGCTGTTTTGCCAACTTTAATGCTTCTCAATGAGCCATAGCATCAACAACTATATATATATATATATGTGTTGAATGCAATATGTATGGCACACCACATGGGCGAGACGTCTTATAATTTCTATGTTTTTTATGTATAATGAACAAGGATGAAAATTTTTCATCTGAACGCTCACTTGTTAAAATTAACATATATTTATGTAGGTGGGTAGCCCTCTACACAGTAAGTCATATTCTAACGTGAGTAAGTGACTTCTACTCACATGGGTGACCCTATGTTGTATTAGTGTTTGACAACTTTCTGAGATTATAATTTGGATTATAATCTGTGACGTGACATCATTTTTTTAGTTGTTTTCGTAAAAAGTAAATAATTGCGGCTTGACTTTTACTTTTTGACCTTTTAAAAAAGTAAAACTAATAAAATGATGTCGTGTAGCAGATTATAATTTAAATTATAATATGAGATTCCAGGCAAACACTTTAATGCGAGTGAATCCTCATTTTAACCGTTGAACCGGTGAAAAAACTCAAAAAGGTATGAAGGTTTCTTCAAACTTCGGAGTTCGCCAGGTGAAATGCACGTGTATATCACGTGACCTTTCGCCTTCAGTTCTGTGCCAAATTGCTGTGTCTGGTAGCTTGACGACGCCACGCCCTTGCCGATTGAAAAACCGAATAGACTAGAAACTAACTATTCAAGAAAATAGCCATCCATTTACGAGTTCATATTCTTGAGAAGTCTCTGATCTAGTGAAGGGAAGGAGAAGTTAGGACCCTCTGAATGTTCTTTTCTCGGTTATTCAAGCCCTAAAAAGCCACATTTGTACAGATGGTGAGCCCTATCGTTGTATGCAGTTCAGATATTCAATTATTTGCTTTGGAAGTATAATCACTAATGTGTTCGAATTTCTTGTAATTTTTAGTTTATTTCTTATACTAGTCGGTGTGATGAGTGAATCTTAGGTACAGAAAATGTATATACTGATTAGGATTTCTGTTGCTCTCTTTGTTTGCTACTCTGAATTTTATTTTCACCTGAAATGGGAACTTTCATATGATTAATAATAAATAGGACAATGCTATTATTGCTTTGTTTCTTTTTGTCATAAATAAATCTGTGTCATGATGCTTTATGCACCTATATTTTATGCATGTATGTATCTGCATTCCTTCTTCATTGATATGTCTATAACTCTTTCCTACGGTTTGTTTAGGCCTTAGATGGTTAATCAAAAAGTTTCACTTGATTCTCTTTTTCTTTTTAAGAAAAAAATGGTTGTTATGTACTGCTGGTAGTTCATAGCTATGAGAAACTAGAGATGAAATGAAATTCAGCACTTCCTTTCTGCTTTTCCCTCACTGAAATAGCCAAATAGGTGCTTTGTCTGTGCTGCTTGGTAGAAATAAATAAAAATATTGAAGTCAACAAATAAAAAAACTCAGTCATCTTGAACTAGAGTCTCTCCAGATCTTATTCATTTTAGGAGAGCCTAATCCTGTTTCACATCTTCATTTTCCACTATCACGATATTATGGACGTTTTGGTGTACATAAAGCACAAATGGTCCAATGATTATATGATAGAATTTTCCTTTCAGCTTTATAAATATTTTTCTAGTCAATATAACAAATTGTATCTAAATTTTCAAGCTATGGTCACGATATTTTAAAAAATGGCACTCCTTATTCCAGTTGCAAATTGAAACAAAAAGAACAAAACTATGTCTCATCATTGTCCTCAACTGAAAATGGGTTTGATTCTCATTAGTAATATCAAGGAATTATAATGAGGTGAAATGAGTGGTTGATATTTAATGGAAATTTAAAATGTATGGTTGTAATTCAGTAGTTTCTCAAATTAGTGGCAGGTGAAATTATAACGTTGAGAATCAAACACCCCTTAGGTTCCTCTCAAGATGGAAATTTGAAGCAGGCATGCAATTGATATCAACATATATACCTCCACATTTATGTGCATTTTGTAAGAGATTTCAAACATACCATTGGCCATCTTTCCTATTTGGCCTTTTTTTTTTTTTTAATTCTTAAAAGGCTTTTTTCTAATTTCGCAACTTTCCAACATTTATAAGCCCTAGGAGTTGCTAATCAATGTAAAAGTTTCAGGCTATAATTCTTTTGGCGCTGTTGTTATTATATTTGATTACCGTGCTTTATATGTAAATATAATGACAATAAGACACGCTCATGCGACTCAAATTCATCGGCGGTTAGAGAAATAAGCCTCCTTTAGGTTTCTAATTTTGTTTTAAATAGGAATTGGTCAAACAATTGTCATCCACATATTTTGTGGAAGCCACAAGTACTATCAACATCTTTTGCAGTCATTTCATTTCTGTTTTAAAACAGAACTTCAAACTTAGGCTTAAATTTCCTTCTCACAGAAGTATCTGTATCTCTATTGAGACAATGTTATGATCAGATTATGCAGACTGTTGTTGTATTTATGTTTTTGATTGGGTACCCTATCTTTTTTTGCTGTAAGTACAGCGACCTTGTGATGTTGTGCATCAGTGCGTGTACTGGCCATCTAAAGTAATTTTTAATCTGAAATTTGGGACAGAGCTCACCATTGATAGCAGGACTTATTATTGCTACTGCCGCTTATGCCGGTAAATATGGCATTCAGGCCTGGCAAGCATTCAAGGCAAGACCACCAGCTGCTAGAGTTCGTAAATTTTATGAAGGAGGTTTCCAGCCTAAGATGACCAGGAGGGAAGCTGCTCTAATTCTCGGAGTCAGGTACAGCTATTTATTTCTTTCATGAGAGGGAGGGAGGGAGGGAAGTAAGGAGGGAGGTTTCACGCATAAGGCAGGCTTATCGATAACTGCTTGATTTATGAGGTGGGCACTGCTTGATTTATGAGGTGGGCAAATGGAGGTGTAACATTAGAGGATTTGCCTGATGCTTGAATATGTTACAGTTCTTTGGCAACTAAGTACTGTAGTTGATTAGCTCATAATGTTGGAGAAGTATATGAAGGGATGTTGTTACTTGTAGTTATGTTATTTTGAACAACATAACAAAGATTTCTGTCAAGTCTGACAAACAGTAGGTTTTTGAAACTTGTTGAACTTCAAGATCATGTCCGTAGCTTGTCCCATCATAATGTAAGCTGATCTAGAACAACTTCATAAAAAATGATTAGTCAGGACTGCTTTTTGTTTCTTTTCATTTTCGTTTTTGTTGAAAATATTGATTAGTAACTGAACAAATCGATTGAGTCTAAATCAGCAAATCTATTGAGCTTTACTGCTTAAAAATGTTTAGTGCTTTTCTTTGATATGCAGCTGGTGGTTGCAATACACACCAGAATCCACCTTAATCTTATCCTCCCTAACCCCATACACTGTACCAAACACATAGTCTCATTGGTAAATATTCTTACCTGGTTATTTGTGCTATGCTATTTCTTTGGGACAAGTGTGGATTTTATGAATTATCCATATTCATCTGATCCTCCACTGATTTCAATATCTGTCCCTAACTCGTAACAGGGAAAATACACCACCAGAAAAAGTAAGGGAAGCACACAGGCGGGTAATGGTGGCAAACCATCCCGATGCAGGTGGCAGCCATTATCTTGCTTCTAAAATTAATGAAGCGAAAGACATAATGCTCGGGAAATCCAAGAGCAGTGGGTCTGCATTTTGATGTTACCGAAAATTTTCGGCAGTTTTGAGAGCTGGATTTTGAGCAAGCGACAGGCTTAAAGTGCACTAGCTACTTGAGATAAACCAATCATGCCTAGACATTCTTAGCAACCTTCAACCGTGCATTGTTGGAAGTAAGGTCCTTGTTGTGCCAATTCTTTGGACCCTGTGGCTCTATGATTTTGTGGAACGCGGCCTTTTATTTTTAACCATCTTATGTAAATTGACTTGTGGAATATGTTGGAGACTTTGGTATAATAAGAAAGTATAATTTTATCTCATTACTCATATGTTATGGCATTATAATACGAGTAAACAATTTATGTTGGCCTTCTGTTTTCCTTTTAAGTTGAAAAATATTGCAAAGTTTGGTTTCTTGAAGGACGAAAGAAGCCTTAGAGAAAAAGTAGCACGAATGAAATTGGTTTAGTGTGAATACATATGTTTTAGCTTCTCCAATTGCAGGATTTGACAAAAATTTATTAGTTGCATGCTCCGTACAACAGTTCCGTTGTCCTACTCTGCAAAATCCCTTACAATGAGCACCGTACTCACAATGATGTGGGGTCCATTGTATATGGGCCACCCACCACGTAAGTGCGGTGCTCATTTGAACAAAATCAAATGTCGTGCTTTGGCTGGGAATAAGTTTTCATTTCTCGGAATGCTGTCTAAAACTGTTCTAGTTAAAACATCTGATACTGCTCTTGAAGAAACAACGTTGGTGTCTGAGCTTAGAACTGTGTGGCCTTTTACGTTTGCTTGCTGACTGCATTTAGTCGCACTGAGAATAGTGAATACACCGGCCGGTGGTCCGACAGTTTCGATTCACCCCTTGTGTAGGATATTTGCTCGAGTCCGTCACCTTTCCATAGTATTCTGTCACACCTGTTATATTATCCAACGAACAGATGCCGGAGAAGAGAGAGTTATTAAGGGCAAAGTACACCGAGTTGCACATTTGTTCATTCATTTGTCTCAGGATTATTTTGTGTAATCATTATTAATCTTTAAAATATGACTGGTATACAACTTTGAAGGTGAATTTTACCAAAGGGAGAAGCAATGACGGGGAGAAAGACGTTTTTTAAGGAGGAATTAGAAGCAATTAAAGAAAATTGAAAGAAAGACGGATAACATTATGTGCTTTTCTATTTTCCTCATCTTATTAGATTATTATCCAATGTCAGAGAGGATGTGTAACGACTCTAAATTTTAATCCCGTCTTACCAGGCAGGAGTCCTTTGCTTCTCTTTCGACTCTGACGATTGGAGAAGATAATGATCAGAATTGGCAGTGTACTTGTAAGTTGGAGCAAAATGTATTCTTCCTTCTTGCCAGCCCTTAAATACTCGACCGGCTCGTTGTTCTATCCTCAACTGCCATAAAAATCAACATCCCTTTTGAAAGATCCAATATCTCATTGAATTCTGAATCTGAATTAGATTTGTCACCTGATCTTTCTCTAGCAGTGCTCGCCAGTCTTTCTTTTTCAGTAGCTCATATGTTTCGCCAGAAACTGAAGCAAGTCGATAGTTCAAGTCTCCAAACCAGATTATCTTGCTGTGTTTAATGATAAAACGCAAAGTTAGATGCACAAAACTATAGCATTAATGCCCGTCACCCCATTTTTCGATTAAGAAGGAGAAGAAATCTTACTCATGATCCAAAATACATTCAGGTTGAGCTGATTTTCCTAGTATATTACATGGATGAGAAAACCTTGTTTTCTTCAAAATCTCCATGACGTCCGAATTTCTTCTCAATTCATCTCCTTCTTTCTCTCCGCACGCCAAATGACAACAAATGAAGCAAAATGATGTCTGATATGATGTCATACTGATAGAAACAGCCCCCTGAAATCCAAGACATGATCACGCTTCATAGTTGGACTTGGGGGTTTGTTATAACTGGAAACCTGAAACATAGTCATATTTACCTTGTTTCCTAGGTATCCCATGATGCCAGTTCCTACATAAGATGCCTTCAGACTATTAATGTGCTGATACAAGCCCGCACGAACCCAAACACATAGAAAGATCCCTACCATCTGCTTACAGGCAGCTAAGTGGAACTGATGATTCATATGTGATTTATCTTCACACTCATTTATTGCTGAGATTGAGCCTAGGTAGCTATTTCTTGGTTGATGTTGGTCTCTGGGTGTCGT
>CAVNYN010205874.1:0-20012 GCA_963692815.1 Nyctanthes arbor-tristis | reverse complement strand
AAAAGGGGGGTCCCTCCCTCCCCAAAGGCTACCGGAAATGGCAGCCAGGCAGCCAAAAGACACCCCCTTCTTTTTTTTAATTTTTTTAAATATTAAAATATTTATTTTTTATTTTACTATGATACATCTAAATTTAACGGAAAAATAAACGGTTTCCTTCTCAAAAACCTTAGGTGTAATACTTTTGAAAGATTAAAGACGCTCATATTAAAGATTGAAAATGTGATTGATAATAATATGAAAGATTGGATACCTTAGGTGTAATTAACCCATAAAACTTCCAAAGAATCAAAACAACTAGGCTCGTGTGTCATTCAAGCGGGGACGACCATGTGAGGGACACATGGCACAGGTTGGTTTTGCCGTTTAGCTAGTAATTTTTAATATTTTGTTATTATTATATTATTATATATGGTACATGTTCTTAAGCCAATGTTGTAATTTGTTGAATTGGTCAAAACTTGATTCGGACATGACTTTTTGTATCTTCAGTTTTTGTTTCGGTCTCAATTCATTTAACTCGGTTCCGGTTTTCTAATTTGTCCACTGGAATTTCCAGTTATGAAACCACATAAGAATATCAAAGTGAGAAAATGCCACCCTCACCAAGAAGAATAATTAAAAGGGTGGCACGGACCATTTATAATTATAACCGGATGTTTAGATGTGGATAAAATATTATTGTGGTAAGTCTCAATGATGTAATTACATATCATATATAAATTTTATAAACTTTAAAATTTCAATCTTTCACCTCCAGTGATAACTTAGGCATGGATTCAAATTCAATTGAATCCCTTCCGAGCTACTTGAGGGATACTTAATTAGACTTAATTGCTTTAATGATGAAAATTCAGGGACGACACATCCAAAGATGAAAAGGTGGAAAATGCCAACAAAACATATTTTATTTGTAATAACAACAATTTTTCCACGAAATCAAATCAGGCTCATATATGAAGTCTGAGAACTAACAAATTGTTAAGTCACAGCTCCTTATAAGAGTTCGATCTAACTCCATAGAAATCGCAGTAATGTAGTCCACTATTTCGCAAACTTCACAAGAAGAGAAGCCTAACACCTGTATGTATATATAGAACTAATATTTGGCCAAAAAATTTATCATATCTACAGAATGGTCGGTTATTGTAAGGCAACTCCAACGCACCCTCTATTTTGGAGATAATCTCCAAAATAGAGGGTGTGTCCCCTCCAACCGGCCTCTATTTGCTCTCTCCATTTTGGAGATGGCAACAGTAAATCTCCAAAATTTGGAGATTTACTGTGCAAATGGAGGACAGATTTAGAGACTTGCAATTTACGGGAATGACATTCCACAAATTGCAAGGCAGCCCCAACCCTTTTTTGTTTTATTTTTTAGTCTTTGTAGTCTTTATATTTTTCGTTCATTTTAGTCCTTATATTTTATTTATTGCAATTTTGTTGTCAATTCATATTGTTTGAATTATCTAATACTTATTATTTTGTATGTTGATTGCAATAATTTTTTTTATTACACGTGTATTTAATAGGGTAATACTATTTTCAAAAAATCGACCAAATATCTCGTTTAATCAGGCTTCGTAATTTAGTTAATTACTTAATTAATAACTCAATTATTTGTTTCATTACGTTTGATATTTAATTTTTCAATTTGTAAAGTATGGTGCCTAATTGTAAATTTAGTTAAATAGGAAATATGGAGATTTGGAGAAAATTTAGAGATTATGAGTTAAAGAAGTTTAAAGGACATAGAGATTGTAAATCTGTATTTTAGAGATAAAGGAGGGGAAAATAGAGATTTGGGTTGCAGGTGACCTAACTACCTGTATGTGTAGTATCCATTTAAATTGAGTTTTAAGGGTAGATGTAGGGGTGAATGTTGTTTGAATAGCTTTCACATATATAGGTAGGCATAATAATAAAATTTTTGGTATTCGGATCGGTTAAAGTCTTAGTTCAAATTATTTTCACATTTAGTACCTAGATTTCTAGGATTTTGATTTATTGGTTCCTTTTGATCGATCATGCACAACTTGAACTTCGAAGAATATCAAAGAAGACCTTACCAAGAAGAAAGAAGAACCGAGACCCATCTGTTGGTAGTCTTTTGTGGTTTTTTTTTTTTTTTTTCCTCCCCTCAAAAAAAGATCTGTTTGTAGTCTTATCCCCTTCAAATAAGATTTAATTATTTATGGATAAATAAAATCAACAGTCGGCTCTGATACATCAAGAAGTGGCGCATGCGAGAGAGAAGGCAAAGTTTCTAAAACTGATTGGAGTATTGAGTTGAATGTTACGTATTTCATGATAGAAGTATGGAATCAATGACAATCTCACTGGTACAAATGGCACAAGTTGGTTTAGGCTTAATAATTAGCTGATTTAATTCGAGACCAATTAAATTTTGACATGATTAATTTGCTTTATCATCAATGAAAATGAGTTTGATTTTTCTTAATCCAAACATGTGTCTCAGTATTATTGCCCATTAATTAAGTTCTTTAAACCTTTTATTACCTTCCATTCCAAGCTCGCCCCCACCCGGAAAAAATTCTAGTACTCGTACTGAATACTTGATACTATTGACTGATAAATAATTTACATGCGATATTCAAAAATCAAATTAAATAATGAATTGAAACCCTTAAATCTATATATGAATCCTTAAGTAGTTAGTACTCAGTACTCCTAGAGTACCTAAACTTTTCCACCCCCACCCCAACCGCCCACCAAGACTTGTTCTTTATTTTCTTTTTCTCTATTTTTTTTCCCTTTTACCGGCTCCATTTTTGTCTTCTTTTTCTTCTTGTTTTCCTCTTTTTTTTTTTTTAACTTTTAGTAAGAATGAATAAATAACACAAAAAAGTAACAATTTTTTTAAAGTAATGGATTGAAATTTTAAAATCATTTTGGAAAAAGATATATGTTTCTTTCCTTGGTATATCAAGATTTAAGTGTTACGCATGAACTCAGTGAAAAATATCGTTGCAATAACTACTTTGATCAATTTTTTTGTTTTCAAATATAGTTAAAAATACAACAGAATATAAGACAACTATGAATTTTGTCCTGGAGGTATTAAACTGAAGCATATAGGCTACACGATCTTCGTTAAGTAAAGAACAAATTCATGAATTTTATATTGTATATATAAGACCCAAATGAATTTTTATTTTTATTATTATTTTTTATTTTTTGTTGAAATGATCCTCTTAAGAAATTCTTGAAATTTAAACTACTCAAAGGATAATGTGGTGTAAAAGAGTAATATTATTTATTTATATTAGAAACCAATTTCCAGTTTGATTGGCACCGCTACATGTTGGAGGATATAATTGCATAAATGCATGAATCAAACATTTATTCAACGTCCCAAAAAAAAAAAATTTACAACTGGGGAGATCGATTTCTAGCCACGAAGAGAGAGAGAGAGAGAGAGCATTATTCAGTGGGAAATTGTAAAAGTGTCTATGGATGGTAACTACACAAAAATAATATAATATATAAATAAAATACAAGTACAAACTGCCTCTTATTCCTCTATGTAACCTAGAGACAAATAATATGAATATCCTCTATATATAATGAATAAAAAATGATACACAAAAAAACAGTATATAGCATAAAAAGGAAATAAAAGAAACAAATCCCCTCTTTAATCTATAGTAACAAAGAATCTAGAGATGCTAGATACATATATAAATAACCTAGTTCTTCAAGAGGGCCAAGAGGGAGAAAATCAACGACGAAACAACGATCGTCCCAGATACCGGTAAGAAGTTCCCAGCGCCTCCCTCGGGTGATGGTGCGGGCACGGGCACTTCTTGGGCTATAGCAGCACATAAACTAGCCATGATGGCTGCTACAAGCATCAAAACAACCTTCAAGCTTGCCATTGTAATCAATGTAAATATGTGTGAATAATTGATCAAAATCAGAAATGATCCACGAAAGTTGGGGCTGTGTAATTTCTTGAATGCATTTTGTGGGGTTTATATAGGCGGGGAGGCAGGTAGGGTGGGAGGAAAAGCGTGGACAGGTGGTGGGGGGCAACCGCCACGTTGACAAGAGATGAAAGAGATCGGAAGAGTGAGTCCAACAAGCTATTGATTTTTTCTTAGAATTCAAGCCTACCCTATCAAAAGGTTACAACAAATGTTAAACTAATCAAAATGTTACAAAGACGTTAATTTCAACGATGACTCTGACAATGTAAACATATGGCCAAGTAAATCGAAGAAGAATTGGATTGAATGGGCAAATTTTAATGATTTTCAGACTCAGTATCCAACTTGGGGTTGATGAAATCCAAGGCAAAATGATGAGAAGAACAAAATTCATTTACTTAATGTGAAGTATGTATGGTCGATTTTGGCCATCTCAGGTCATTGGGGCCACGAAAATCCATTTTTACTATTTTCCTATTCTCGGGTGCAATGGTATCACGTGAAGTATCTAATAAACTTGTGCCCCTAGCTAGTTGCTATCTCATTTTTCTTTCCGAGTCATTTAATAACACGTCACATTACATGTGTAATGATATTATCTTTGACTAAAGATAATCTTCATTGGACATTTAACAGGATTATACCGTCAAATATCTGCGTGGCGAGAGATCATTAGGGGCACATGTGGATGAATTTGAATTGATATTGGTTTTATCTTCAAAACTAGTCCCTCCATCCCGACTATATTGGTCTCATTTGTTTTTTCACAAAGATTGAAAAATGTGTTAGAATATCATATTTTGTTATCTATGTTATTAATATGTCTCTATTTAATGAGTAGAATTCAAATATGAATTGATTTATAATATAATGTAAATTAAGTTTTTTAATATAAAGAGAAGACCACATATTTCAGACATTTCAAAAAAAAAAAAAAAAAAAAAAAAAAAAAAAAAAGTGGAAACATAATAATTGCGACAGGGGAAGTAATAGGTTACAGGTCATTGGGTGGGACTTACTGGGAGTTTGGGGTCGCTACGTTTCTTATGACGGCGAGAGCCATTAGTCGTGTTTACACGTGGCACTGGTTGGATTTTAGCCGTTTAGCTGTTTTTGAAGTCGGTGCTTTAGTCAATCGAATTGGTCAAATTAGGTATTGAATTCAAAAAATTCAAAAACCGCTCGAATAGCCCTATTTCCTTAAAAAAAATAAAAAATAAAAATAAATAATTACACCTCTGCCCTATAAAAATAGTCCACTATTTATTTTCTTCCATCCCAATCTTAGTCCATTTTCTTTAGTTGGTTTTTTTGTTTTTTTTATATATATATTCATATTTAATGTGCATTTTTATCAATAAATAAAAATTATTAAAATGTAACAATAACTCCCTTTGAAAAAAAATGCAATAATAACTAAATTAAGGGGAATATCAGAAAAAATTCTTAAATTCCACATTTCTAATAATTTAATTGAACTTTCTATGAGAAAATTGATATTTGACTATTTTCACATAATGGAAAGGGTTGGTGCATGCGGCAACTATTGAAAATTTTCTATTCATATGACACATCACAACTAACATTAATATTTCTTTTCTCAAATACACAATGTCTTATAGCCCAAGCGATTGTTAAATTTCTTGTTCACGATTTTTTTTAATAATACTGTTCATTATCATTTTGTGTAACATTGGAGTGATACTAAATTAGTTTTGATCACCTACCCCACGTCATGTCATGTAGGAGAGGGTGGGTAGATTAAACTCTACCTCCTCCTACATGGCATGCCATGTAGAAGAGGGTAGACTTTAATCTACCCACATAGAGGTAGGTGATCAAAACTAGATACTAAATAATAGAGATCCTCTGTCAAAATGAAAATTAATAATAATAATAATAATAATTGATTCACTGAAACGTAAATTTGATTTTTAATTAATGACACTTAACTTATGCTGATGAGTACTCTTATCAAGGTTCAGATGTAATCTAATGATACTCAAACTGGTTTTTCACACTCTTGATTAATTAAAGGTCCAATTCCTCTCCCTACGTATAAACCTTTTATAAAGCTCAAAAAAAGAAGGGGGAAAAAAGAAGGGAAAAGAAAAGATGATTGTAAGTAGGTGTGGCTGATACTCTTTTTTGTTGGTGATCAGATTATTGTCTTTATTTATTTCTAAAAAGGTTATAAGAATAGTGAAGCTGGAACAATCAAACGAACATCTTTAGCATCAATTAACATTTGTGGGCTAAAATGATAAAAGTACTATAATTAACGTTCTCTTCAATCTGGATTGCATACACGGAGAATTTGGATGCTCAAAAGAAGACTGAATTTGCAATTGTGCCATGTATACAGAGAAGCTAATTAACATGGCAGCTGAGAGCATCAGTAGGGCAGACAAAGAAGAAAGGCATTGTAGTGGATAGTACCATAGAATTCATTTTGCTCTCTGCTATTGTAATTAAGCTAGATAAGCTTCTTTATATGCCTATGATTAGAATTAGAATAGAATATAATTTGATGTAATTAGTATATTCTTGTAGCTTACATGTGTAAGATTGATGTTCTGTTTTGTATTCATTGTTGAGCACCGGTTGGCTCTAAAGTTAAAGGTTGAGGACAGAAGTGCAAATGAATACAAAAGTTCGAGACTTCTGCCGGAATTTACCTTTTTTATATATTGCAAATAATATAGTTTTTTTTTTTTTTGGAAGTGAGCAAATATTTATAATTTAAACATGCATATATAAACATTGTGTTTCTACCTAGAAACCAGAACAAATCAATAAATATTGATGAAAAATGAGTCACCTACACATACTTAGTTAATTATCTGATTAACAATTTCACAATGAAAATATTGTATCTAATCAGCAAAGAACATAGATAACTAACTAATTCACAATCAGTCTGATTAAGTACGGTAGAATATATCTAGATAGAGTAAGAGATATAATCAGCGTAAGCTAGGCATGATATATCTTGGTCCGTAAGACGTAAACAATAACACGTAATCTAGTGCAGAAAAGTAAGCACAGAATTAACATCAGGATTATTGACGCGGAAACCTAAAATGGGAAAAACTACGGGCACCCTTGCCAGAGGACAAATTAATCCACTAATCACAAAATGAGTTTAGTACAAAGAAAGATATTTAAGTGCTATCACAATAGACACAAAACATTCAAAAGGAAAAATTTATAAAAGACTCCCTCTTTACGTCTTTTAATATGTTCACAACTCCCGTTGTTTCTCCTTTTTCCCGCACGCCTCCCAAAAAGTCCATTAAGCTCCTAGAGATTTCCCGAACTTATCTTTGGACACTTGACCTCCTAAACTACTTGAACCTTTGGTGGATAAGTCCCTCGCATCTTATGTAGTCGCCTATCACGTACTATGAAGGGTTCCGATCTCAAACACAATATGAAATCGTGTAAAACAATTTGTAAAAACAAGTCTCGCGGGTTTAACGCAGTGTTTGTGTTCTCTCCTTGCGGTCGAGCTTCAAAGGAATATTATTACGAAAAGCTTTACTCGTTGGACTTCCCCTCGACCTACAAAGAGAACATACATATATAAGCAAGAATTTGACTCTTTGTACAAGACAAGAACCCTACTTACCATATACATGTAGTAGAAAAAGAATTAAGAAAAATTAGAATTATATAATACCATAAACACATATTTTCCTAATCCTAATTCATGCATATAAAAGAACCCTAGTTAAATATGATAATTTAAGATGACTTAAATTAGGTAACGTTAAAACTTGCATGTATATCATATTCTTATGCCTCAAGACAACTACACACTCCCAGACTTATCTTTTGGCGTAAGTAAACATAATTTGCGTGTTAAAATAAAAGATCACACATGAGAATAAATCATACAAAATATATAACAAATTTTTGACACTTAAAATAAAAAATTAGGAATGCCAACGCAATTTTGTACTACCAATCTCCCCCCTTTGGCTTTTCTAATTTTTCAAAACTTTAGTAGCACAAATGTCAAAAATTTTGCGCAGGAAAAAACATATAAACAGTTAAACACGAGATATACTTCTCTCCCTTAATCAATAAACTCCCCTTAAGATATATCGTCTCCCCTTCAACAAATGATCGTAAAACAAGATAGCGTTAAGAGAAACATATCCTAATCAGCTACCACTTCTCCTCTTTTTTGATAAAGGAGAAAAGCCAAATAAAAAATATTTAGAAGAGGGTTTTTCTGATCTGCTGCTGTAGTTTTTTTCTTTCTCAACTACTTCAGATTTACTTACCGCAAAGATAGGCAGATAGTACTTGATGTACCAATTAAAGTTTTGGATGCATCTGGACTAACTGCGTATAAGCAGACATATCCAATATAAAGAAACCAATTTCAGTTGAGATTAAGTACTGAATACTTTCCAAAATACCTGTAGAAGTTCACACCATAAAGTCAACAAAACTGCTCTCAATGGTAGAGTTTTTATGAATTTATCTTTTCTTTCTTTTGCTTTATCTTATCATATGGTCAATTCTAACTCTACTTTACACCTTATGAGGTCCTGACTTATTGAATCCTATAAGTAATGTATAAGAAGACCGATCATCATCTAAACAACTTTTTTTAAAAAGAATATAACTTTTAAGTCCTCGGCTTATTCGACTTTTTCGATAATTTTGAGCATTGTCTTCTGAGGGTAAAGATAGTTGCACGCACTCAAAGACTTGGTTGACTGGTAGCTTTTGCCGTTACTGACTCTGCCCATTAGACATTATTAGTCATATATAGTGCCGAAAAGTATAGATACTTACCACAGGTCTACAACAAAATTATGACCATCAATCAATAACCTCTTATAGTGCAAAGCAGTTAGGATGTATCCCATTCATTTTTTTCAGCAGATTATCATTATGGAATAAGGAGAACATGTTTTGACTGATCTCTTTAAGATACGTTCTCCTCTAAGTAACTCAGTGATATCTCTGCACATATATACAGTGATTTGATGAATATTTACATGAATAACACACAAATCACACAATAAAACTCTTCTGTTTTTTGTGAATTTTTCTCATTTTGCAATTTTTTTTTTGAACAGCCCAGATGCAAACCATTAATGCGAATATTTTAGCTGTAGCAGTGTCAGTGATAATTGTAAGTAAACATTTGAGTTGATACTCAGTTTAAATAAATAGCAAAGTAACTATAATACCGTTCAACTGGCTCACAAAATAAGTTATATAAATCATGCACAAGTGTTGAACAAGTTATGCAAAGAATTTACACTAGGTTATATAAAAACACAATAGCAAGGGTAAGAATAAGTTACTCACTGTACTGGAAAGAAAGATGAAATTCATTCTCAAGTCATCCCTGATTTTGGTTATTTTCTGATTCAAAAATCAGAATTTGTTTAACTCAGACGGGATGCACCTCCATATGGTTCTACTTTCTGCTGTAGATGTTTGGGCATCAGATTTTTCCAAATATGTCCACTGTCCTTACTCTCCTTTAGTCATGACCCAATCAATTTACCTTCTTCATGAGTTAGAGCTCCGCAAATATATCAAACTCAACCCCCAAGATCAAATTGTATCAATGAAGTTAATTTGAGAGTTTCAGGGGTAAAATATTAAAAAATTAAAACATTAAAATCCAAAAATTAAAATGCATATGTTTTTTTCCTAAATATGCAAACGCAAATAAAGTATAAACAAATTGAACATCATCTTGTGCTAAGTCTAGTGATTAATAGGGTATACAAGTTCAATAGGAACCAACTTATTTATGTAAGTTTTCAAATCATCTTTCTTAACCCAAACTTGTTTCTCTTTCAAATTAACCCTGTTTTTGGATTTGTTTTCACCAATAGGAATGTGATTTTTGTTTTTATGTTGCTTGTTTAGAAATTTATAACAATCATGTAACATCCCCGAAAATTTAACCTCCAATTGTGCTACGTGGTCATTAATTTGGAAACTATCACTTGAATTACGTTGGAAGACTTCAAGATTTGCGGTCAATTAAAGATGGTAGTCCTTGATTGATATAAATGAAAGTACGGGGACTTAATTAAAAGGCGACACAAAGTACAAGAATTTCTCGAGCAATAAATGAATGATCCACATTAAGCCACACAGCCTCGCAAGGTGTACGGCGTCAGGTCGTGCCACATGTCGCAATATCATTGGTGGAATCTAAATTTTATTAAAACTAACTCAATTCCAACTATTATATATAGGCCTATTGGTCCTCAAACTCCCCAAAGCAGCCAACAATTCCCTTTCTCTCTCAAAAAGCTTCCAAATTCGTCCACCGCTATGGCAGGATGAAGAATAACCCCAAAAACTCACTAAAATACATATTTGTCTCTAGAAAAAAGGTCATTATCATATATAGAAAGATTATAACCTAATGAATAGCTTTAATTGAAGAATTTTAAGGCTTTAAAGGCGTTTTCCTCTTGGAATTATTTAAGAAATATTTGAGGTGAGTAATACGTGTATTAACTCTCTCTCTCTCTCTGAAAATATGTTTCTCTTGTGAGTAACACGTGTATTGACTCTCTCTATCTCTTTCTCTGAAAATATGCTTCTCTTGTGAGTAACACGTGTATTGACTTTCTTTCTCTCTGAAAATACGTTTATCTTGTGAGTAACACGTGTATTGACTCTCTCTTTCTTTGAAAATCATGCTTCTCTTGTGAGTAACACGTGTATTGACTCTCTCTCTGAAAATATACTTCTCTTGTGAGTAACACATGTCTTGGTTTTTCTTTCTCTTTATACAAAACTCATGCTTTTCTTGTGAGTAACGCATACCTTGGCTCTCCCCTTTCGAATCTCATATCTCTCATAATTCTCTTTGTTCAATAGTTGATTGTAATTGCTTCCTATACTTCTATTGTATTGATTTGGCATTCGATACTTAAGTGTGCACACTTGTCCTTGGATAAATGATTTTTCTTTACTCTTGGCCATCGCTAGTGACACCATATACCCGTTTGCTCTGCTATCTGAATTGTTTTATAGTATTATGGCCCTTCTAGTGGACTCGGCCATTCTGATTTGTTATTGAATTGTATGGCTTACGGGCAGAAGCTAAACTAGTGATGTGGCAGGGCTTTGTATCATCGAATCTCTGAATCTTTGTGAATGACCTCCTTTGTGCATAAAAATTGTCCTCTTCTGTATTGTTTTTGCGTGAGCCAATACATGTTGTTATTCACTGAGTACTTTTGTACTCATCCTCCAATCTTCTATAATTTTATAGGTATTGGACTTAACAGCTCTACTGTCGGATCGTCCCAAAGATGCAGAAAATATATGTATGTGATCGAGACTTCGGCAGGTGACCGGGGTTTCGTTGTGGGTAGCCCACAGAATATTTAATCATCAGAGTACGCAGCGAAAGCTCCTCGATTTTTTGAACTGTATTTGTGTCAATTTTTAATCGTTAAAGGCTTCCGCTATTGCATAAAAATTCAATTCGTGACAAATCAGATTGTTTATGTCTTTTAATCCCACAAAAAAAAGCAAATAGACACATAACATGGAAATTGAACATATTGCTTCACATGATGATTTTTAGTCATGTTTATAAACTTTGAAGATTTAGACTTTACATGAAAATTATGATCACAACAAGAATGATTATGAGAAGAGTAGTACTTACCTGAAGTCTTATATGGTTGTGATGTATAAGACTTTCTTCTTTCATATTGAGTTCTTCTCATCTTAGTTAGACCTACTTCATAACCACTGGCCGAGCTAAGGGGGAGCCATGCCGGGCCCGGCCCCCCTAAATTGGAAAATTTTCTTCTTTAGTTTGTTTTAAAAAAAATAAAAAAATTATATATAAAGGTAATTTAGCCGTGCATAATATACGGCTCACCCTTCCGTCTCAATCCTCTAATAGCTCCGGCTCCACCATTCATAATATCTAGTTTCAGGTACTGTATGCCTTCTTGTCACATTTTGAACTCCAATGTTAGATCTACTTTTCTGGTTTTGGTTTAGTTTTCTAGTTTGTACAGATATGTCTCTTTTGCCTTTAGATGCTCTAGATGTGTCTGGTTTAGGGTCTTGTAGACGAGTCCTGGACACAATTTTATTAGCCAAAACCTGTGTATGATATACAACTGTAGTACCTTCAGATTTGCCATGTGTCACTTGATATTTAATCCTGGTTGTAGGCATAGCGGTAGAAATAGAAGCACTTTTGATTGAAGACTTGACAGAATTATCTGAACGAGTTTGATTAGAGTTCTGAACAGGTCTGACGGATGTAGCAGGTTGGTATTTGGTATTCTGCTGTTGCTGTTTTGGTAAACTGTTCTTTTGGACATTTTTATTCAAAAAGGGTCCAGACGTATCCTGCTTGGCTCTAGAATTCTGTTTTTGTCCTATAGGTTCTTTTTGAAAATTTTCCCCTGATGCTTTCACAAAAATTGTTTGTTGGACATCTTTGCCCTTTTCTTCATATCCTAGCCTAGATTTGTCTCCTGAAGGTCTTCTATAACTGAGAACTTCATTCAGTCTTGTAGCTCCAATGGTAATTTTTTTGACTCTTTCCTTTGAATTATTCAAGTCCTCATTGAGTTTGTACAGTTGATTCTTCTTTTTTTTTTGTAATAATCTTTGGAGAGTTAATACTTTTTGTTCACTTCCATCTTTCTCATCTCTCAAAGTCACGGCAATAACTTCAAGAGTTGCAATTTTCTCTTGTTCAGATGTTAATTTTTTCCTCATAGCAATACAATCTAAACAACCATCAGCATGTCCTTCAGATTCTAGGTTTTGAGAGTCTGACTGAGTTGAGCAGGATGTATCTAGATCATCTGTTGAATGGATAGTTCCTACAACAAAGTTGTTGACAGAGTTATATCCTGATTGAACTTGAGCAGTTAATATATTTACCTGATTATCTTAGGTATGATCATCAGTTTTAGATTCAAATATGTCCTCATCATCTTCATATAGCTTAAATGACTAAGATTCAGATGTGTCCTACTCGCTTATGTTGAAAACATCATCTAGCTTGTTTTTGTCTGAGGAAGATATGTCAGTTTCTTCTACTGGTTGAGTAGGTTATGCACTGAAACATTGCAAAGGGTCATTTATTTTATAAACAGAAGTAGTTGAACTCATTACCTGATTTCCAGAAATATCCGAGCCAGACATATCCCCCTCATCTTTGTTGCAGAATTTTCTTGAAACGTTTCTTTGAGATTTCCTGTTGGTGTTAGCACATTCATAAAAAATATGGCCAAATCCTTCACATCACTGCATTGGATTAGATTGGCAGATTGACTTTTGATATTCTTTTTACTTTTTTTTATTTTCAAGAACTTTTTGAATTGTTTGGTCAAGGAAGGTCCTATTCTTCATCAATGTCATTACTTTTTAAATCATCTTCAAATTTTCTTGCATTGAATGAATTTTCTGCCTTTTTGTCCTTTTTCCTCTTAATGAGATTTAGCTTATATGTCATAAGTGAGCCAACTAATTCTTCAATTTTGATACTTTCTACATCCTTGCTTTCTTCAATTGCTATGATCTTGCTATGGAATTTATTTGGCAAGGATCTAAGTATCTTTTTAACAATTTTCTTATCAAAATACTTCTTTCCAAGTGCATGTGTAGTATTTGAAATCTCACTTAGTCTTCCATAAAAGTCTTTGAACTCTTCATCATTATGCATCATTAATTTTTCAAACTCTGAAACAAGCATCTAAAGTTTTGAAGATTTGACTGAATTTATTCCTTCATTAACAATTTACAATATGTCTCATGCCTCTTTAGCTGTCCTACAAGAAGAAATCAACTGGCATTGGTTTGTAATAACAAAGGAAAATATTGCATTTAAAGCTTTTGAACTTCACATAGAATTAGCTAATTCAGTTCTATTTAATGCATCTCTAGGTTTAGCAACAACAACACTTTTTTGATTGATAGTGGGTACAGTGTAACCTTTTAAAATAGATAGCCATGCATGTTCATTAATAGACTGAATATATATCTCCATCCTAATCTTGGAGAATGCATAATTTGAACCATTAAGTACATGAGGAAGAAAAGATGCACTAACTAAAGTATTATCCATGTCAAGATAACCGGATCTCACTAATAACTTAACTGAACCCGCTCTGGTACCAATTGATGAAAAATGAGTCACCTAGACCTACGTAGTTAATTATCTGATTAACAATTTCACAATGTAAATAATGTATCTAATCAGCAAAGAACACAAATAACTAACTAAATCACAGATAGTAACAAATCAATTCACGATCAGTCTGATTAAGTATGGTATGATATATCTAGATCGAGTCAGAGATATAATCAGCGTAAGCTAAGCAAGATATATCCTGGTCTGTAGGACGTAAACAGTAACACTTAATCTGGTGCAAAAAAGTAAACACAGAATCAACACCAGAATTGTTGACGCAGAAACCCAAAACGGGAAAAACTGCGGGCACCTTGCCACGGGACAAAGTAATCCACTAATAACAAGGTGAGTTTAGTATTGTTTCTTCTTTCTCCTGCGCGCCTCCCAGAACGTCCCTTAAGCTTCTAGAGATCTCCCGAATCAATCTTTGGACACTTGACCTCCTAAACTAGTTGAATTTTCGGTGGATAAGTCCCTCGCATCTTATGTGGTCGCCTATCACGTACTATGAAGCGTTACCAAAGAAACAAAATATAAAATCGTATAAAACAATTAGCAAGAACAAGTCTTGCGGGTTTAAGGCAGTGTTTGTGTTCTCTCCTTGCAGTCGAGCTTCAAAGGAATATTCTTGCGAAAAACTTTGCTCATTGGAGTTCCTCTCGACCTACAAAAAGAACATGCACATGTAGGCAAGAATTCGACTCCTTGTATAAGATGATAACCCTACTACCATATACATGTAATAAAAAAAGAATTAAAGAAAGTTACAATTCTATATTGCCATAAACACTTACTTTCCTAATCCTAATTGAGCTTTACATGCATATAAAATAACCCTAGTTAAATATGGTAATTGAAGATGACTTAAACAAAGTAACATTAAAACTTGCATGTATTTCGAATTCCTATGTCTTAAGACAAGGATACACGACCCAACTTATCTTTTGGCCTAAGTAAACACAATTTGCATGTTAAAATAAAAGATCACACGTGAAAATAAATCATGCAAAATATATAAGAAATTTTTGACACTTCAAATAAAAAATTAGGAATGCCAACGCAATTTTGTACTAACAAGATGATCCCACACTTTTTACATTATTTCATTTAAGTACATAAGATAATATTTATAATAACTCATCAATTGAAATCACTTTGGTCGTAATTAATTAATTTCAATCGAGTAAATGGCAAGAAAAATCTTAACTGGTTCGAACCCGATTGGATGCCGTCCGGTTTTGCAAGTTGAGGCAACTTGCCGTAGATCAGGTTGGCCTCGACCTGCCGTGTTCAAACTTAAAATTAAAAAAAATTAAAATAGATATAAAATATGAAAAAAGAATAAATAAATAAATAAAGGGGTCAGTAAACAATCGTAGAAAATGGACTTGATTTACGGCAGCTCGCGGCAAATTCTTCTTGAGGCGGGAAGAGATGATTTGACGTGGAATGTCATTTCAAAGATGTTTTTCAAAAATTGGAATAGTTTTATCGTATTTTTTTAGATTTTATAAATAAATGTCGTAATAAAATACAATATTATTATTATAATAAAAAATTTATTATTTCAATTTCAAATATATATTTTATCGTTCATCCTCGATTGTATTTCAGCGTTTGTTCCAAAACAACTAAAATTAAGCAGTTATAACTTCAATCAGAATTAAAAGACATTTGGTTTTGTGTTCAATTCAACGTGCACTTGTTCAATCTTGTGGGGGTGCGAAAAAATATAGATATAAAACGTTACCACTAAATTATTGTTTTTTAGTATATTATTATTGTCATTATTATTATTGTTATTGATTCAAAAACAACTAAAGAACCTAAAGAAATTTGAATGAAACCGCGGTTGGCCGTCATTGTAAATCACAGTTACCGGGGGCCGCCTGTGAAAACAATTGATTTGGTTTCCTCTCAAACACCATCCATTATTAACGAGTAAGAATTAAATTGTCTTATAAATAGGCAAATTCTTCATCGAGTCTCTTGAACATTCACTACTAATACTACTACTCGATATTCAAGAAATAATTATATGAAGATCATGACGAGTGTTACTAATATTTCTCTGCTGGTTCCCTTTCTTCTCCTAGTTTCAATCTTGTTAACAAATTCTCATTTGTCTTGCGAGGCAGCATCCGCTCCTGATCCGGTGCTAGACACCACCGGCAAACTGCTCCGGGCAAATTCCAAATACTATATTCTCCCACTAAGCCGCCGGAGTGGAGGTGGACTCGACCTCATCAACACCAACTACACCAACTGTCCGCTCCACATTGTTCAAAGAGCCGATGATAACCCTGGCATCCGTGTGGAGTTTTTCCCTGTAAATCTTAAAAAAGGCGTCGTCCGTGTCTCTACTGATTTGAACATTTACACTGACATGTTCACAGAATGTCCAGGCTCAACCATTTGGAAACTCGATCACTACCATCCCTATGATCCGTTCAACAGAGAGTACTTCATCGGCATTGGTGGAGAAGTGGGAAACCCGGGGCGGGACACGTTTGGAAACTGGTTCAAGATTGAGAAATTTGGACATGGCTACAAGCTGGTGCATTGTCCTAGCGTCTGTAGTTACTGTGACGTGGTGTGTAAGGACGTCGGAATTTATGTTCAAAACGGATATAGACGCTTGGCTCTAGCCGATGTTCCGTTTGGGGTTGTGTTTAAGAAGGCATAATTGTCTAATTGATGGGTGTGACACGTATAGGGCCGGTCCTGAGATTAGGTAACCTAGGGCGTCAACCGAATTTAGACCATGCAACTGGTTTTATCATACTATATGTGTACTTTAAATAACATGCACTTAAAATGAATGCATGCTTTTTTTTGCTCAATCCAATAAAATAGTGAGCAAATGATCTCTAATTTGCCAAAATAGATGACAAAGAGAGTAACACAAAGACGATGAGGAGTATATAATATATATATATATATCTATATATCTCACTGACCTAATTGAAAAGTACTGATGTGATGAGTAGACTGAAGAACTTTGGGTTGCATGCAAACTCTAGGTCAGAAAACATCCCTTTGCAATTGATCAATGATTATGATTTTTTCACAAAATTCAAGTAATTTTGACCTAACTTTTTAGTTGGATTTTATCGTTACCAAACTAGCTTGGTATCTCATATTAATTATAAGCTCCCAATTAATGAGAAAATTTAGTGTGTACGAGTTTTGTATAATACATAAAACAAAGATTGTGAAATATATGTGGTCCAAGTTATTATAAACAACCCTGGGTTGTTGTAAGGATGACCTTAAACAAAGCAGAACCAACAATTTTCACAAAAAAATAGTTCTAAATATGGCATTAAAATGTACGTGATTAATTTGCTTGAAAATTTTCCAAAAATAGCCAAAACCAACCCCTATAAATGCCCCACTACGCACCATTTCCATTGACAAGGCAGCATTCGAAGAAAACGGGCAGGATTTGGTGATTGTAATTTTTGTTTCGTTCGCCAGTCTTGCCTAGCTTTTGTTCCTTCTGCTAACACCATGGAGATGAAGAAGATTGCATGCGCCACCCTCATTGCCGCTGCCTCCATAAGCGCTGCCATGGCGGACGTTGCTGCCTCCCCAAGCGAGGCACCAGCTCCCGTCGTCTATAGCAATGCAGTCGCTGCCTTGCCTGCCGTCGGGGCCTTCCTCGGAGCCTCACTCTTGTCTTTCTTTAGCCTTTACATGCATTAGACTAGCCATTGTTTGAAAAGGGACTGAATAATGAAAGATATAATTATTATTTAAGGATACGTACTTTTTATGTATACGATGAACTGATGATCAAGTTCATCAATTAAGATGAGCTTTTTCTTATATCCTTATCTGTTTTTCTCATTCTGATGGATGTATCTTATGGCTTATGCAATGCATATTTTTATTTCTTGGAATAAGTAATGTTTGTTTGGAAACCCAATTTCTGGTGGATGCAGTGTTATAAGACAATTTTTTTTTTCTTTCATATTCATACACTATGAAAACTGATTTTGATTAAGTACCAAACGTCTTGTATTGTTATGTCACTAGACAAACGGTGTGATATAATATTAGCCACCGATGGTATAAGTATATGAGCCACTGAATCTTCAAACTCATTGGAAGGTTGCTTAAAATCAAGACAAGCGTCAAACGATGTCTTGGGTTAATTCTAGCCTATGAAGAATTCACATATATGTATAAGAGACAAAATTTAACAATAAATTGAGCCCACTACAACAGAATAGACAATAAAAAATGGGGAATAGACGTCGGTTTGTCTAAAAAACAACGCGTAAAATAAACACGGTGGCATTTTTGAAAATTTTCGCAAATCAATACACGTCGTTTTCTACTAGAAACCGACATATGTAACACTCGCTAAACAATAGGAATCGGTTCTTATTGTATGGCTATAGGCATCGGTTCTAATGCCTATAGTCATACAATATGCCTATTGTCATACAATAGGCATCGCCTATAGTCAATCAAATTTAAAATTCAAAATTTTGAAGTTTGAACTTGATTGAAATAGGCATAGGTTTCTCAAGAAATATACCGATGCCCATTCCAATCATTTTTTTTTAAATTCCCAAGGCATTGTATTCTTGTCGTGGCTTGACCGGCGAGACAGAGGAAGAATCCAAATATAAAGAAATGATATGTCTTTCTCCTTCTTCCATGGCCTCCTCTCTATTTTCCCTTGCTTTTTCCTCCTTCCCTTCTTCAGTCTTCTCTTCCTCTTTTTCCTCTCATTTGGCTTCTTCCTCAGCCGCTATTTCTTCTTCCTTTTTCTCCTCGGGTTTTGGTTTTGAATTCAAGTTTTCGCACAAGTTTGGCTTGCTTTTTGGTGCGTAGATAAACATACTTAACGAGCTTTTTGGATGCTGGAAACTATTTTGATATTTATTGTTGCTTTTAGGATGACAAATGAGAAAATATTACCTTTCAACTTAAGTATCTTTGTTGTCAATTTTCTACACCGAAACCCGAATGACACTGGAAAGAAGAAACTAGAACACTGGGGTAATAAGAAATTTATTACTTAAGTGCCACGGAATTTGATGACCGAACTATGATACTTTGTGACCAATGTAAGAAGGAATATCATGTTGGTTACCTGCGTGAATCTGAAATGTGTGATCTGAAGAATTTTTTTTTTTAATAATACAATAGCAACAACCGATGCCTATTTTTCATCTTTTTTTATTTTTATTTTTTTAAATTGACTTTAGGCGTCAGTTTTTGTGAAACAATCGACGCCTTTAGTAAACTTTAGACGTCGACCATAGACCGACACATATACTTGAACAATTTGCGTTGCTGCCGATAGCGTCGCCACAAGACCCGATGTGTATTGCTCATTACAATCAACGCTTATTATGCGTTTTTGTTGTAGTGGCCTCTGAATCTATAACTCGATTCTAGATTTTGTCGAAAAGAATAGGGCAAAGACTCTCAGAATCCTAATTAGGCCAGCTACTTTTATTTGACATTGTTTTTGTTTGCCTTCATTTAGGATCATTGATTCAATTTTTTATTTCATCCTAAAGAAGTTGAATTTCTAGTCATAGCCTGCCTTTTTTAGTCCTTAATTAAAAGAATCCACAAAGGAGGAAATAACGTTAATATCCTGATAATCATGTACGTAATGAATTCAGTAATTTGAGCACACATTCTTCTCCTATCATATCTTTAATTATTATATATACTCTTCGTTGTTTGAGGGCAGGTTGAGCTTTTTAATATCGTCTTTATATGTCAACATGCATCATTAACCTCTAAAAACTACACTTGAGTAACCTTAACTGCCATGCCAATCCGGATCGATGTTGCACATATATAATGGTCGCAACTTGTTGATTTCTCTTATAAATCATATATTATTGTGGATCATTATG
>CAVNYN010205873.1:0-44969 GCA_963692815.1 Nyctanthes arbor-tristis | reverse complement strand
AGTCAAACTTCAGCTAAATCTCTTTCACCAACAATGAGAGATGAAGACTCTATCCAACATGAGGAACATGTAGAAATTCCTAATCTAGATCCAATGTCTTGACCAACAGCGGAGGAAATCCTCCAAGCCACTCAAGGCCTACAACACCAATTGAATCTGCTATAAAACTGCCAGACTCAAGGCCATGAGCCTGAAGAAGTCGAATTAGCAAGACGATATCCCTAGGGAAAAGGTGCTAAGAAGACAATAGTCAATGCCGCAAAGGCTTCCCATAGCCATGTAGGCGAAAGCCCTCGTCCTTCAAAGGCAGATAAAACAGGAATGCC
Organism: Nyctanthes arbor-tristis; assembly: GCA_963692815.1. NCBI lineage: Eukaryota > Viridiplantae > Streptophyta > Magnoliopsida > Lamiales > Oleaceae > Nyctanthes > Nyctanthes arbor-tristis. The sequence goes on along the minus strand of CAVNYN010205873.1, from coordinate 44,643 downwards.
TGGTAAAAATGCATGCCTTGATTCCAAGGCTCCAGGATCTTCACTCTCCCTCTAAGCAGTTAAGCATCCTCCACGCATACCTGCTATAAGGCCAATACAACATTATAACATCAAAGACTTCCCTATGCCGTCATCCCAAGAACTCGTAAAGCGGGTATTTAGAATGGAAGCCTCCTCCTTTTAGTGAAGCCATTCTATCACGACTTGATTGGAATATTTAAAATAGGAAGAAGACATTTGGCATTGATAATGAATGAAGAAGCCAAGTGTGAAGAAGACAAGTGTGAAATAGAGAGAATGACACTTGGAATTAATTGTTCTAAAGGCATGTTTGGATTATGGATTAAAAACACCTACCTCATTCAAGAAAAATAAGGGATAAACAACTCAAATAAACTAACGGTGCACATTCGATGTAATAAAAAATAAAGATAGCTGCAAAAAAGAAGATGAAGGTGAGAGATCGAGAGAGATCGCCGGTGGGAAGGAGGAAGAGAAGAAGAACTCTACCTTTGTTTGTAGGAAGAGTGAAAGAACCAGATAATGAGCTATTGGATAAGGAAATGCTTGACAATTTTAGGGTTTCTAACTGTCAGACAATGAGCTATTGGATATGGAAATGTTGGACAATGTTAGGGTTTCTATCAATTGGGATGTGTCATATATTTTTCTTGTGGGGCTTTTCTGAACCTTTTGGCTTGGACCATTGGTCATTGGCATTTAGTCGAGAGTTTTCATATTATTATTTTCCTAGAAAAGAAAAGCAGGATCTTCCAACTAATTGTTTGATATAACAAGTGGCACAAAATTACTTGGAAAGAAAGACCATGGGGGAAAGAGGCATGATGGTATGTATACCTTCCCCTGCCCACATTTCATATAATTTTCTAATTGGGCTTCTTTGTTCTAGCCCAACCCCATAAAAGCCCAAGACAATTAAATATTATTAGATGTCCAAAATATCTTGTCCATGTGTCCATTATTTATGCTTTTATAGGACACTTGTCATCTACGAATTGGCACTAGAAGGAGGGTCGGTTAATAGTCAAGATGCAGCTAGATCTCTTTCACGAACAGTGAGAGATGAAGACTCTATCTAACCTGAGGAACATGTAGAAATTCCTAATCCAATCGAACCGCAGCCAATGGCTCAACCAATAGCGAATGAAACACTCCAAGCCATGCAGTGCATGCAACACCAAGTGAATCAACTACAACACTGCCAGTCTCAAGGACATGAACCAGCTGACCCAGAGGAAATCCAATCAGCAATAGGAGCTCCCAAAGTAGAAGGTGCTAAGAAGACAAGAATCGATATCTCAAAGGCTCCCTATAGCCATGTAGGCGAAAGCCCTCATCCCTCAAAGGCAGATGAAATAGGGCTGCATGGTAAAAATACAAACGTTTATTCCAAGGCTCAAAGATCTTCACTTTCCCAATAAGTAGTTAAGCACTCCTCCCTGCATACCTGCTACAAGGCCAACACAACATGATAACAACAAAGACTTATCTATGTTGTCATCCTAAGATCTCAGGACAATGCTGCCCTCAAAGCAAGCCAAGACTGAACTCTTGGACATGAAACGATGCCTCTGTGAACTTTAAAGAAAATATAGTGACCCTCATAAAGCGGCTATTTAGAAAGGAGGCTATCCCTTTTAGTGTAGCCATTCTGTCACCACTTGAATAGAATTTTTAAAATAAGAAGGAGACATTTGGCATTGATAATGAATGGAGAAGACAAGTGTGAAAAAGAGAGAATGACACTTGGAATTAATTGTCCTAAAGGCACGTTTGGATCATGGATGAAAAAAACCTAACTCATTCAAGAAAAATAAGGCATAAACAAACAAAGCCCTCCTCAAATAAACTAGGGATGCACATTAGATGTAATACAAAGAAAATGTAGCTACAAAAAGGAAGATGCAGATGTGAGATAAAGAGAGATCGCCGGTGGGAAGGAGAAAGAGAAGAAAAATTCTTCCTTTTTTTTTGCAAGAAGGGTGAAAGAAAAAAATGATGACCCATTGGATAAGAAAATGCTGGACAATTTTTGGTGATATAGAAATGTTGGACTGTGAGGGTCTTTACCAGCTGGGCGGGTCGGATATTTTTCTGGTTGGGCTTTTCTGAACCTTTTGGCTTGGACCGTTGGTCAATGGCATTCAGTCTAGAGTTTTCAAATTATTATTTTCTTGGAAAAGAAGAGCGAGATCCTCTAACTGATTCTTTGAGAAAACAAGTGGCACAAAATCAGTTGGAAAGAAAGACCATAGGGGAAAGAGGCATGAAGGTATGTATACCTTCCCCTACCTATATTTCATATAATTTTCTTATTGGGCTTCTTCGTTCTAGCACAACCCATAAAAGCCCATGACAATTAAATATTATTAGATGCCTAAAATATCTTGTCCATGTGTCCATTGTTTAAGCTTTTATTGGACACTTGTCATCAACAAATTGGTTCTAGAAGGAGGGCCGGTTAACAGTCAAGCTGCAGCTAGATCTCTTTCACAAACAATGAGAGATGAATACTCTATCCAACCTAACGAACATGAAGAAATTCTAATCTAGCTCCCCATAGCCATGTAGGCGAAGGCCATCGTCCCTCAAAGGCAGATAACGGAGGGTAGCGTGGTGAAAGTTCATGCCTTGATGCCAAAGCTCCAAGATCTTCACTCTTCCACTAAGCAGTTAAGCGTCCTACACGTATACCTGCTACAAGGCCGAAACAGAATGATAACAACAAAGACTTCCCTATGACATCGTCCCAAGAACTCGGGGCAACGGTCTCTTAAAAGCGTGCTAGGACTGAACTCTTAGACATGAAACGACGCCTCTAGGAATTGGAAAGAAAATATAATACCCTTCCAAAGAAGATATTCAAAAAAGGAGGCCATCTCCTTTTAGTGTCTCTGTCACTGCTTGATTGGAATATTTAAAATATGAAGAAGACATTTGGCATTGATAAAGAATGAAGAAGACAAGTGTGAAATAGAGAGAATGACACTTCGAATTAACTATCCAAAAGATGCGTTTGGATTATGGAGGAAAAACACCTAACTTATTCAAGAAAAATAAGGGATAAACAAAAAAAGCCTTCCTCAGATAAACTAGGGGTGCACATTGGATGGAATGCAAAGTAAAAGTAGCTGCAAAAAGGAAGATAAAGTGAGAGATCGAGAGAGATCACCCGCTGAAAGGAGAAAGAGAAGAAGAATTCTACCTTGGTTTGCCAGAAGGGTGAAAGAACCAAACAATGAACTATTGGAAATGCCAGATAATTTTAGGGTTTCTAACCGTGGGATAATGGGCTATTGGATATGGAAATACTGGACAATGTTAGGGTGTCTACCAGCTGGGAGGGGTCAAATATCTTTTCGGTAGGGCTTTTCTGAACCTTTTGGCTTAGACCGTTGGTCAATGGCATTCAATCGAGAGTTTTCAGGTTACTATTTTCTTGGAAAAGAAGAATGGGATCCTCCAGCTGATTCTTTAAGAAAACAAGTAGCACAAAATTAGTTGGAAAGAAAAGCCATGTGAGAGGAAGAGGCATGAATATGTATACATTTCAGATCGGAAGAGCACACGTCTGCTTATTGGGCTTCTTTGTTCTAGCCCAACCCATAAACACCCAAGACAATTAAATATTACTAGATACCCAAAATATCTTGTCCATGTGTCCATTATTTATGCTTTTGTAAGGCACTCGTCATCAACAAACTGGAAACTAGATCTCTATCATGAACAACGAAGATGAAGACGCTATCTAACCTGTGCAACATGCAGAAATTTGTAATCCTACAGAACCGCAGCCGATACCTCAACCAATAGTGAAAGAAATCCTTCAAGCCATCCAACACCAGTTGAATCAACTGCAACACTGCCAGACTCAAGGCCATGAACCAGCTGCCTCTGGAGAAGTCCAATCAGCAAGACAAGATTCTAAAAGAAAAGGTACTAAGAAGACAGGTCGATATCTCAAAGGCCCCCCATAGCCATGTAGGCGAAAGTCCTCATCCCTCGAAGGTAGATAAAACATGGCTTTGTCGTAAAAATACATGCCTTGATTCCAAGGCTTCAAGATCTTCACCCTCTAGATAAGCAATTTAACATCCTCCACGCATACTTGCCATAAGGCCGACACAGCATGATAACAACAAAGACTGCCCTATGTCATCATCCCGATAACTCGGGGCAATAATCCCCTCAAAGCGTGCCAAGACTGAATTCTTAGAGATGAAATGACGTCTCCGTAATCTAGAAAGAAAATATAGTGACTATTCAGAAAGGAGGCCGTCTTCTCTTAGTGTAGCCATTCTATCACCACTCAATTATAATATTTTAAATAAGAAGGAGACATTTGGCATTGGTAATGAATAAAGAAGACAAGCGTGAAATAGAGAGAATGAAACGTGGAATTAATTGTCCTAACGGCACGTTTTGATTATGGATGAAAAACACTAAAATCATTGAAGGAAAATAAAGGATAAACAAACAAAGCCCTCCTCAAATAAACCGAGGGTATACATTGGATGGAATACAAAACACAGGTAGCTGCAAAAAAAAAAACAAAAAATAGCTGAAGGTGAGAGATCGCCAGTGGGAAGGAGAAAGAAAAGAAGAATTCTACTTTTGTTTGCAGGAAGGGTAAAAGGATCGGGCAATGAACTATTGGATAAAGGAATGCATGACAACTTTAGAGTTTCTATCCATTGGACAATAGGCAGTTGGATATAGAAAAGCTAGACAATGCTAGGGTTTGTACTAGCTGGGATGGGTTGCATATTTTTTTGGTAGGGCTTTTCTGAACCTTTTGACTTGGACCGATGGTTAGTGGCATTCAGTTGAGAGTTTTCATATTATAATTTTCTTGGAAAAGAAGAGTGGGATCCTCCACGTGATTTTTTGAGAAAGAAAGTGGCACAAAATCAGTTGGAAAGAAATACCATGGGAGACGGAGGCATGAAGATATGTATGCCTTCCCCTACCCCATATTTTATATAATTTTCTTATTAACCTTCTTAATTCTAGTCCAAACCCATAAAATCATATGATAATTAAATATTATTAGAGGCCAAAACATCTTTTCCATGTGTCTATTATTTTTGCTTTTATAGGACACTTGCCATCGACAAATTAGTGCTAGAAGAAGTGCCGGTTAATAGTCAAGCTGCTGCTAGATTTCTTTCATGAACAACGAGAGATTCCGATCTCTATCCAACCTGAGGAACATACAGAAATTCCTAATCCAGTAGAACCACAGCCAATATCTCAACCAATAGCGGAAGAAATCCTCCAAGCCATGCAGCGCTTGTAACACCAATTGAATCAATTGCAACACTGCCAAACTCAAGCCAATGAACTGGCTGACCTAGAAGAAGTTCAATCAGCAAGGCGAGATCCCAAAGGAGAAGGTGCTAAGAAGACAAGAGTCGATGTCTCAAAGGCTTCCCATAGCCATGTAGGCGAAAGTCCTCAATCTCTCAAAGGCAGATAAAACATGGCTTTGAGGTAAAAATGCATGCCTTGGTTCCATGGCTCCAAGATCTTCACCCTCATGATAAGCAATTAAGCATCCTTGATGCATACCTACCATAAGGCCAACACAACATGATAACAACAAAGACTGCCCTATGTCATCTTCCCGCGAACTCGGGGAAATGGTCCCTCAAAGCGTGCTAGGACCGAATTCTTAGAGATGAAATGAGGCCTCTGCAAACTGAAAGAAAATATACTAATCTCCTACAAAGTGGATATTCAGAAAGAAGGCTGTCTTCTCTTAGTGTAGCCATTTTTTCACCACTAAATTAGAATATTTTATATAGGAAGGAGACATTTGGCATTGATAATGAATGAAAACGACAAGTGTGAAATAGAGAGAATGAAACATGGAATTAATTTTCCAAAAGGCAAGTTTGGATTATGGATGAAAAAACCTAACTAATTGAAGAAAAATAGAGGATAAACAAACAAAGCCCTCCTCAAATAAACTAGAGGTGCACATTAGACGGAATACAAAACAAAGGTAGCTGAAGAAGAAGATAAAGGTAAGAGATCGAGAGAGATCACTGGCGGGAGGAGAAAGAGAAGAAGAATCTACCTCTATTTGCCAGAAGGGTGAAAGAATCGGATAATGAGCTATTAGGTCAGGAAATGCTGGACAATTCTAGGGTTTCTAACCATGGGACGATGGGCTATTGGATATGGAAATGCTAGATAATGTTAGGGTTTCTACCAACTGGGGTGGGTCGGATATTTTTTTGGTAGGGCTTTTCTAAACCTTTTTGCTTGGGCCATTGCTCAATGGAATTCAGTTGAGAGTTTTCAGATTATTATTTTCTTGGAAAAAAAAGAATGGGATCCTCCAACTGATTCTTTGTGAAAACAAGTAGTACAAAATTGGTTGGAAAGAAAAACCATGGGCGAGAAAGAGGCATGATGGTACGTATACCTTCTCCTGCCCACATTTCATATAATTTTCTTATTAGGCTTCTCTGTTCAAGCCCAATCCCATAAAAGCTCAAGACAATTAAATATTATTAGATGACCAAATATCTTATCCCTGTGTCCATTATATATACTTTTGTAGGACAACTGTCATCGACAAATTGGTACTAGAAGGAGGGCCGGTTAACAGTTAATTGCTACCATGAGCAAGAATTTGTCTACTGCAGCTAGATCCCTTTCACAAACAATAAGAAATGAAAAATCTATCCAACCTAAGGAATATGAAGAAATTCCTAATCCAATAGAACCATAGCCAATACCTCAACCAATAGCGGAAGAAATCCTCCAAGCTATGCAGTGTATGCAACACCAATTGAATGAACTGCAACACGGCCAGGGCAAGGCCATGAACTGACTGACCCTGAAGATGTTCAATCAACAAGATAAGATCCCAAAGAAGAAGGTGCCAAGAAGACAAGAGTGAATGTCTCAAAGGCTCCCCATAGCCACGTAGGCGAAAGCCCTCATCCCTCAAAAGTAGATAAAACAGGGTTGCATGATAAAAATGCATGCACTGAATCCAATGCTCCAAGATCTTTACTCTTCTAATATGTAGTTAAGTATCCACCACGTATACCTGTGTAGCTAAGTATCCTCCATGTAGACTTGCTATAAGGCTGACACAGCATGATAACAACAAAGACTTCGCTATATCATTGTCACTACAAGAAATGTCGCCTATAGCGGCGACAATTTCTGACGACATAGAAAGTCGTCGCTACAACTTCGGCTATAACGGCAACTATCAGTCGCTGCAGTAGGCTAACCCCTATAGCAATGACAAAATGATGTCGCCGCTATAGGGTATGGCTACAACAGCGACAATGTAGTATCTATAGCGGCGACATATATAGCAACAAAAAGTCGTCGCTATACGGTTGGCGGGAAGATTTGCGGCCTTTGTTGACCCCTATACTGATGACTTTTCGTTGCTATAGATACCATATTCGTTGTTATTGTTGTAATAATTTATATAATATATATTTTAATTGCAACTATTGAATTGAAAGTTGCTTTAGCTCAATCGGTGAAGGGCATGGTGTGTGAAGAGGAGCTCCCGGGTTTGAGTCCTGGCAGAGGCAAAATAATGCCTCAATTAAATATAGCGGAAATGTGTTAGGTCATGGGAGCTGGGCCGGCCGGCCGGGTAGTGTCAAAATTTTTTTGTGGCCCAGAACCGTGAAGTTTATAGCAACGACATTGATGTTACCGCTATAAGTGTCGTCACTACAAGTCAAAAAGTCATCGCTATGAGGCTATAGGCATGGGCCTATAGTATTAAAATTGTCGTCGTGAAAAATCATCACAATCGGCCTGTAGTGGAGACATTTCGGCCTATGTTGCCGTTACAGGCAACAATTTTTTGTAGTGCGTCGCAAGAATTCAGGACAATGGTCCTCTCAAAGCATGTCAAGACTAATCTCTTAGACATGAAACGACAGCTCTGCAAACTAGAAAGAAAGTATAGTGACCCCTACAAAGCGGATATTCAGAAAGAAGGCCATCTCCTTTTAGTGTAGCCATTATGTTGCCACTTGATTAGAATATTTAAAATAGGAAGGAGACATTTGGTATTGATAATGAAAAAAAAAAAAGACAAGTGTGAAATAGAAAATGACACTTGGAATTAATTGTCCTAAAGGCACATTTGGATTATGGATGAAAAACACCTAACTCATTCAAGAAAAATAGGGGATAAACAAACAAAGCCTTTCTCAAATAAGCTAGGAGTGCACATTGGATATAATGAAAAACAAAGGTAGCTGCGAAAAAGAAGATGAAGGAGAAAGATAGAGAGAGATAGAGAGAGATCGTCGGTGGGAAGGAGAATGAGAAGAATATGAATTCTACCTTTGTTTGCAGGAAGGTGAAAGAACTAGACAATGAGCTATTCGGTAAAGAAATACTGGAAAATTTTAGGGTTTCTAACCATGGGACAATGGGCTATTGGATACGGAAATGCTAGACAATGTTAGGGTTTCTACCAGTTGGGGCGGGTCGAATATTTTTTTGGTAGGGCTTTTCTAAAGCTTTTGGCTTGGACCGTTGGTTAATGGCATTCAGTCTTGAGTTTTCATATTATTGTTTTCTTGGAAGAAAAGGAATGGGATCCTTCAACTGATTATTTGAGTAAACAAGTGGCACAAAATCAGTTGGAAAGAAAAACCATGGGAAAGAAGGAGGCATGAAGGTATGTATACCTTCCCAATAACCAATTAAGCATCCTTCACGCATACCTACTACAAGGCCAACACAACATGATAACAACAAAGACTTCCTATGTCGTCATCCCAAGAATTTGGGATAACATCCTCAAAGGGTGCCCGGACTGAACTCTTAAGCATAAAACGTCGCCTCTGCAAATTGGAAAGAAAATATAGTGATCCTCCCAAAGAAGATATTCAGAAAGGAGGTTGTCTCCTTTTAGTGTAGCCATTCTATCACCACTTTATTAGAATATTTAAAATAGGAAGGAGACATTTCGCATTAATAATGAATGAAGGAGACAAATATGAAATAGAGAGAATGACACTTGGAATTTATTGTCCTAGAGGCACGTTTGGATTATGGATGAAAAACCCCAAATTCATTCAAGAAAAATAAAGGATGAACAAACAAAGCCCTCCTCAAATAAACTAAGAGTGCACATTGGATGGAATACAAAAAGAAGGTAGCTACAAAAAAAAAAAAAAAAAAAGATAAAGGCGAGAGATCGAGAGAGATCACCCGTGGGAAGAAGAAAGAGAAGAAGAATTCTACCTTTATTTTCAGGAACGGTAAAAGAAACAGAAAATGAGCTATTGGATAAGGGAATGCTAGAAAATTTTCGGGTTTCCAACCATGGGACAGTGGGCGATTGGACATGGAAATGCCAGACAATGTTAAGGTTTCTGCCAGCTGGGACGAGTTGGATATTTTTTTCAGTAGGGCTATTCTGAACATTTTAGCTTGGACTGTTGGTCAATGGCATTCAGTCTAGAGTTTTTAGATTATTATTTACTTGGAAAAGAGGAAGAGGATCTCCTAGCTGGTTCTTTTATAAAACAAGTTGCACAAAATAAGTTGAAAAGAAAAACCATAGGGGAGAAAGAGGTATGAAGGTATGTACACCTTCCTCTGCCTACATTTTATATAATTTTCTTATTGGGCTTCTTTGTTCTAGACCAACCCTATAAAAGCTCAAGATAATTAAATATTATTCGATGTCCAAAATATCTTGTCCATGTGTCCATTATTTATGCTTTTATCGGACACTTGTCATCAACAAATTGGCGCTAGAAGGAGGGCTGGTTAACAGTCAAGCTACAGCTAGATCTCTTTCACAACCAACTAGAGAAGAAGACTCTATCCAATATGAGAAACATGCAGAAATTCTTAATCCAGTAGAACCGCAACCAATACCTCAACAAATAGCAGAAGAAATCCTCCAAGACATACAGTGCATGGAAAACCAATTGAGTCAACTGCAAAACTGCTAGACTCAAGGCCATGAATAGACTAGCCGTTAAGAAGTCCAATCAACAAGACAAGATTCCAAAGGAGAAGGTGCTAAGAAGACAAAAGTTGATGTTTTAGAGGCTCCCTATAGCCATGTAGGCAAAAGCCCTCATCCCTCAAAGGCAGATAAAATAGGGCTACATAGTAAAAATGCATGTTTTCTGGACTCAAAGATCTTCACTCTCCCAATAAGCAATCAGGCACCCTCCACGCATACCTGCTATACGGCCAACACAGCATTATAACAACAAATAATTCCTATGTCGTCATCCTAAAAATTCAGGGTAAATGTCTCTTCAATGCGTACCAGGATTGAACTTTTCGACATGAAACTACGCTTCTGCAAACTGGAAAGAGAATATAGCGACCCCTCCTATGAGTATAGCCATTCTATCACCACTTGATTAGAATATTTAAAATAGGAAGGAGACATTTTGCATTGATAATGAATGAAGAGGACAAGTGTGAAATAGAGAGAATGACACTTGGAATTAATTGTCCTAAAGGCACGTTTGGATTATGGATGAAAAACAACCAACTGATTCAAGAAAAATAAGGGATAAACAAACAAAGCCCTCCTCAAATAAACTAGGGGTGCACATTGGATGGAATACAAAACAAAGGTGGCTGCAAAAAAGAAGATGAAAGTGAGAGATTGACAGAGATCGCCGGCAAGAAGAAGAAAGAGAAGAAGAATTCTACCTTTGTTTGTAGGAAGGGTGAAAGAACCGGACAATGAGCTGTTGGATAAAGAAATGCTAGAAAATTTTAGGGTTTCTAACCATGGGATAGTGGGCTATTGGATATGGAAATGCTAGACAATGTTAGGGTTTCTACCAGCTAGGGTGGGTTAGATATTTTTTCAGTAGGGCTTTTCTGAACCTTTTGGCTTGGACCGTCAGTCAATGGCATTCAGTCCAGAGTTTTTAGATTATTATTTCCTTGGAAAAGAAGAGGGGGATCCCCTAGTTGGTTCTTTTAGAAAACAAGTGGCACAAAAACACGTGGAAAGTAAAGCCGTGGGAGAGAAAGCGGCATGAAGGTATGTATACCTTCCCCTACCCACATTTTGAACTTCATAAGATCGGAAGAGCGTCGTGTAGACACTTGTCATCAATAAATTGAAGCTAGAAAATGGGCGGATTAATAGTGAAGCTGCAGCTCAATCTCTTTCATGAACAATGAGAGATGAAGACTCTATCCAACCTGAGGAACATATAGGAATTCCTAATCCAGTAGAAGGGCAGCCAATACCTCAACTAATAGTAGAAGAAATCGGCCAAGCCATGCAGTGCATGCAATATTAATTGAGTTAACTGCAACACTGTCAGACATAAAGCCATGCACCAGCTAGCCTTGAAGAAGTCCAATTAGCAAGACGAGATCCAAAAGAAAAAGTTGCTAAGAAAAGTGGAGTCGATGTCTCAATGGCTCTCCATAGCCATGTAGGCGAAAGACCTCATCCATCAAAGGCAGGTAAAACTATACTGTGTGGTAAAACTGCATGCCCTGATTCCAGGGCTCAAAGATCTTCACTCTCCCAATAAGCAATTAAGCAACCTTCACACATACCTGCTATAAGGCTGACACAGTATGATAACAACAAAGACTTCCCTATGTTGCCGTCCCAAGAACTCACGGTAATGGTCCACTCAAAGCGCGCCATGACTGAACTCTTAGACATGAAATGACGCCTCTACGAACTAAAAAGAAAAAATAGTGATCCTCACAAAACGGATATTCAGAAAGGAGACCGTCTCCTTTAATGTAGCCATTCTGTCACCACTTGATTAGAATATTTAAAATAGATCGGAGACATTTGGCATTGATAATGAATAAAGAAGAGTGTGAAATAGGGAGAATGACACTTGGAATTAATTGTCCTAACGGAACGTTTGGATTATGGATGCAAAACACCTAACTCATACAAGAAAAATAAGGGATAAACAAACAAAGCCCTCCTCAAATAAACTAAGGTGCACATTGGATAGAATACAAAACAAAGATAGTTGCAAAAAGGAAGATGAAGGTGAGAGATCGAGATCGATCACCAGCGAGAAGGAGAAAAAGAAAAAGAATTCTACCTTTGTTTGGAAGAAGGGTGAAAGAACTGGACAATGAGCTATTAGATAAGGAAATGCTAGACAATTTTAGGGTTTCTAACTGCGGGACAATGAGCTATTGGATAAGGAAATGCTAGACAATGTTAGGGTTTCTACTAGCTGAGGCGGGTCAGATATTTGTTTGGTGGGGCTTTCTGAACCTTTTGGCTTAGGCCGTTGGTCAATGGCATACAGTCGAGAGTCTTCAGGTTATTATTTTCTTGGAAAAAAGAGTAGGATCCTTCAGCTGATGCTTTGAGAAAACAAGTGGCACAAAAGCAGTTGGAAAGAGAAACCATGGAAGAGAAAGAGGCATGAAGGTATGTATACCTTCCTCTGTCCACATTTTATGTGATTTTCTTATTGAGCATTTTTGTTCTAGCCCAACCATATAAAAGCCCAAGGTAATTAAATATTATTAGATGCCCAAAATATCTTGTCCATATGTCCATTATTTATGCTTTTATGGGACACTTGTCATCGACAAATTGGCAATAGAAGGACGACTAGTTAACAGTCAAGTTGCTGCTAGATCTCTTTCCCGAACAGTGAGAGATGAAGACTCTATCCAACCTGAGGGACAGATCGGAAGAGCGTCGTGTAGTCTAGCAGAACCGTAGCCAATACCTCAACCAATAGTAGAAGAAATCCTCCAAGCCATGCAGCGCTTGCAACACCAATTGAATCAGCTGCAACACTTCCAGACTCAAGGCCATAAACTGGCTGACCCTGAAGAAGCCAAATCAGCAAGACGAGATCCCAAAGTAGAAGATGATAGGAAGACAAGAGTCAATGTCTCAAAGGCTCCCCATAGCCATGTTGGCGAAAGCCCTCATCCCTTAAAGGTAGATAAAATAGGGTGCATGGTAAAAATGCATGCCTTGATTCCAAGGCTTCAAGATCTTCACTCTCCCGATAAGCCGTTAAACATCATCCACATATACCTGCTATAAGGCCGACACAGCATGATGACAACAAAGACTTCCATATGTCGCAGTCCCAAGAACAAGGGGCAATGGTCCCTTTAAAGCTGCCATGACTGAACTCTTACACATGAAACCACACCTATGTGAACTGGAAAGAAAATATAGTAACCCTCACAAAGCGGATATTCAAAAAAGAGGCCGTCTCTTTTTAGTGTAGCCATTATGTTGCTGCCATTAACCAAAATCAAGTTACCCTACATACTTCCATAAACTGGAAAAGCGGATCTGAGCTCACACCTGGACAAATATATGTCGTGGATGGCACTACAGGGAGCAGGCGAGGTGGCAATGTGTAGAGCATTTCCAACAACTCTTGGAGACATTCCTACTAAATCATTACGTGAACTTCCACATAACTCGATTCATGGATGGGATGAATTGTCTTCACTTTTTGTATCTCAGTTTATGATAGGAAAAATCAAGACATTACCAAAAGAGAAGTTAGTAACTGTGAAACAAGGACCAAATGAAATATTGAAATCATACATGGACTGCTTCAATAAACAAGTCTTGTTAGGATTGTGACGTGAGAGCCATTTTTGGTATTCTGTACATGAAGTCAAACCAAATACCAAGAATTCCGTAAATGGGCTAAACACTACATAAGTGCAAAAGAAGCCTCCAGAAGACATGCCAATTCTAAAATAACCCTAGAGGTCGGGGAGGAAAAGGAGAGAGGGGTTTCTCCCAATTCAAAAGCAATGAGGGAGAATGGAAGGAGAAGGATGCCAGATACACAGATCGGGAAAACAGACTAACAAAATATGACATATTTACACTGCATTGACAGCCTCTCTGGAAGAGATATTTACACAGATATCTCGAGATAACCTTCTTTCTAAACCAAATCCCATGAGGACATAACCCTCGCAACTGAATCAAAACAAATTTTGTTGTTATCATTGCTCGGTTCAACATGAGACCAATTATTGTCGAGACTTGAAAAGGGAGATCGAGCGACTCATTGGAAGACGATATCTTCAAAAATTTACAGCTACTCCTAATCAAAGAGTAAAGAAGAACCCCTATTGATGCAAAAGTTCCTTCCTACAACAAACAATAAATGAAGTGGTAGAGCTGAGATTGATACACTAGTCAATACAAACACTGATGGCCTTCAATCAAGAAGATGACAATGACAACTTGTGAGACAAACAAGGAATAGTTATCAAGCTTGTGATATCTCAGAAATGGCCGACCTGTCAGATGATTCATTTTTCTTATGAGAGGAAGACGCTAGAAGAGTCTTGCAACCTCATGATGATCCATTAGTTACTACCATAAACATAGAAGGTTTCGAGGTTCATCGAACGTTGGTAGATACAGAAGGTTTCGCTAACATTTTGTACTTCCCATCTTTACCTAGATGGGGCTTAATTTGGGTTAGCTCAGTCCAGTGCTCATGAATATCCAAGGGTTTATTGGAGTCTCCATATACCCTTTTGGGCAAATTACCTTAACTATAGAGATGGGAACCTTTCCTAGAATTAGACAAATTCAAAGAGATTTCATGGTAGTAACTGCTCATTCCAGTATAACACTATTATGGGAAGGCCCATCATTCAACAAACTAAAGTTGTCATTTCGTTTTATCATCTCTGTCTCAAGTTTCCAACTCCCCACAGGACATCAGTATATGGAGACCAACTCGTTGCTAGAGAATGTGACCTCGGAATCAGAACTCAACAAGTAAACACTTTGTCTCAAGATGGAGAAGGTACAAGTGAAATGGATCCACAACAAAGCCAGAGCAGGAAAATACTAGACATTGAAATAGAACTAGAAGTCATCCAAATTTCAGATAACTGCTTGAGTTGGAAATATGAATTGGCCGAGAGTTGAATGAACCTTTGCGAGGTCAGCTGATCTCTTTCCTATAGGCGAATCTGGATATATTTGGGTGTAGTCATTCAGATATAGAGGGAATTGATCTAGCTATAGCATGCCATCGGCTTAACGTTGATCCGCAAGCTAAGCCAGTAAGACAGAAATGGCATCATTTAGGACCAGAGAGACATGAAGCTTTCGAGAGACATGAAGCTTTCGCAAGACAGGTCGCGATATTACTCAGCAATGGCTTTATTAGAGAAACTCTATACTCTTAATGGATGGTGAACCCCTTTCTGGTACTCAAGGCAAATGGAATATAGAGATTATGTATCAACTTTACTAATCTAAACAAAGCTTGCCAGAAGGACAGTTTTCCTTTGCCTTATATTGACCAAATGGTAGATGTAACAGCTGGAATGGGCATAACCAAATACCCATGGCTCTGAAAGATGAAGAGCATACCTCCTTCTTTACAGATAGAGGCTGGTATTATTACAAAATGATGCCATTCGGATTGAAAAATGCAGGCGTGACCTACCAATGGTTGGTTAACATGATGTTTAGCAACCTAATCGATAAAAGATGGAAGTTTATGTTGATGACATGTTGGTCAAAAGTCTGAAAAGATCAAATCACCTTGGCCATTTGGAAAAAGCCTTTAATATATTTTGAACTTACAAAATGAAGTTAAAACCAAAGAAATGTTCATTTAGTGTATCCTCAGGGAAATTTTTAGGATACATGGTAAGTCAAAGAGGGACAGAAGCAAATCCAGATAAAATCAAGGCACTCTTGGATATGCGATCTCCCACAACCATAAAAAAGGTACAAAGTTTAACAAGTCAGTTGGCGGCTCTCTATAGGTTCATCTCGAGAACGACTGATAAGTGCAACCCTTTCTTTGAGGTCACAAAGAAAGCATAAAAATTCAAATGGACTCAAGAATGCGAAGAAGCATTTGAAGAGATGAAGAAACATTTGGCATCACCACAAATTTTGTCAAAACTAGTTCATGGTGAAACTTTATCATTATACTTGGCTGGATGAATAATGGCAGTTAGCATAGTTTTGATAAGAATGGAGCTCAAAGTCTAACATCCTATATAACGAGTTAGTCAAGCTCTTTATGACGCAGAACTTAAGTACTCGCCGATGGAAAAGCTAGTCTTTTCTCTACTCATGGCTTCCCAAAAATTAGGATCTTGTTTGAAACTTATTATTTGTTCTATTATAATTTCACTCGCCACTGATTTGACTATTGATTTAACAAATGCTCAACAAATACCACGTATTTCAGATTTCAATTAAATATCCACAATTCATTTCAACTCATTATAGTTTCTCATTATCATTTGACCTCATAATGAGAATCAAACAAGCTCTAAGACCTTATTGTTTGAAACACTCGATCCAAGTCTTAACAAACTTTCCCCTAAAGCAAATATTTCACCGACCTGAATTGTCTGGGCAGTTGGTAAAATGGGAGAAGAATTGGAGCAATATGACTTGCAATTTTTCTCTCACCTTGCCATAAAAAGGACAAGCTTTAGCTGATTTTGTAGTCGAGTTTACACCTCCTGTGGAATAAGACAGTGAAGATAACTGTCTCTGGAGGCTGTATGTCGATAGTTTCTCAACAGAGAACCGAGCTGGAGCTAAGGTAGTATTAATCAGTCTACAACAACAGTATTATTGCCAAGCTTCGCAGTTTGACTTCCGTGCAATGAATAATGAGGCCGAATATGAAGCATTTCTTGTAGGGCTACAAATGGCCCAAGCTATGGAGGGTGAAATTCCTGGATCTATTGAGTGATTCTCAACTTGTAGTCAACCATGTACAGGGCCTTTATGAAGTCAAAGAAAAGACTCTGATTTCCTACCATAGACTGTCCTTATTGAGCTCAAATACTTCACTGAAATCCGGTTGACACAAGTATCACGAGTTGAAAATGCCCAAGCTGACTCCTTAACACGGTTAGCAACTAGTGAAGGAGCGAAAACTTTGAAATGTGTAACCATAGCTCAACTCCTTCATTCTCCGCTTCACAATCAATATATCTACCAAACAGAACCTCTCTCAACTGATAACTAGAAGCATTCTATCGTCCAGTACCTCGAGGGCGGTATACCCCCAGCAGATCTATCGGAAGCAAAGAAAACAAGAATCAGAGCAGCTCAATTAGCAATAATTCAAGGAATATTAAATAAGAGAGGATTTTCCGTTCCCCTTTTGAAATGTTTAAATCAACAAGAAGCTCATCGAGCATTGGAAGAAGTGCATCAAGAAGTATGTGGAAACCACACTGGCAACAAGCTCTGGCATACAAGTTAATCATACAAGGATATTCTTGGCCCACCTTGAAAAAAGATGCCATCAAATTCACTAAGAACTGTGATAGTTGTCAACAGAATGCTCCACTTATCATGAATTCACTAGTGGACTTGACAATGATTACGAGTCCTTGGCCATTTGCCAAGTAGGGAATGCTATTGTTACAGTAGATTATTTCACAAAGTGGGCAGAAGCCGAATCCTTAGCAAAATGTGACAGAACAAAAAACTACTGAATTTGTATGGAAATCTCTTATTTGCCGATTTGGAGGTCTATACTCTATTGTCACTAATAATGGAAGACAGTTGGACAATGAATACTTTAGAACTTCTTGCAAAAAAATACAAAATTAGAAAACATTTCTCAACACCCGACAATGCTCAGTCAAATGGTTAGGTAGAAGTAGTGAACAAGGTAATTAAGCATACCCTCAAAACTAAATTAGAGGGTTTGAAAGAGAGATAGGCTGAAGAACTACAAGCCATGCTGTGGTCTTATAGAACTACCACTCGTTCCTCAACGGGTGAAACCCGTTTCAGTTTAGCCTTTGGGACAGAAGCTGTTATACCTTTCAAAATGGACTTTCCAACACACAGAGTGAAACACATTGATAAAGAAAAGAATTCCGAGCTGATCCAGTTCGAGCTCGATATTTTGGAAGAAAAAAGAAATGTTGCTGGCTTATAAACAAAGAAGTGCTCAGTATTACAATACTAAAGTGAAGATTCGAGTCTTTGATATTGGGAATTTGGTTTTAAGGAGAGTACTTCAAAACACAAGAGATCTCGATTTAGGAACTCTTCCATCGACCTGAGAAGGGCCTTATAGAATTTCTGGAATTTTATCCAACGGGGCTTATTTAATTGAAACTCTGGAAGGCAACCTGTTGCCTCATCCCTGGAATGCCGCGTATCTGAAGAAATAATATTGGTCGTAAAAAAAAACAAAAGAAAAATTTTGGAGAAGATTCAAGGGTTGGGAGCTAGGTGTTCGTGATCGTCGATCGTGGGAATAGTTGTGTACTAAAGGTATTATTCCACTACTCTTTCTTTAGGCAATTATTTATGTAAAATTAGACATCCAGATCGATCTTGTTTTAGAAGAAAAATAATTTTTGAAATTATTAATGTTCTTTTTCTTGTTTCTAACATTTGGAAATGTTGCGAAGGGACAAAAGGAGTTAGAATCCTTACGCCTAGTTGCTATCTAATTTTTGAAACGGATCCATTCTTTAATGAGTCAATGGTTGAAAAAATATAACAGCCGCCTACGCCGCCAATGCATGCGCCGCCGCCAATGCCTGCGCCGCCGCCAATGCTGCTGGGTAAAAGAGTACCCCCAGGTGAATCAAGTTTTTTTTTTTTTTAATAAAAAAACAGGTCACACAACCAATTTTTTAAATTTTTTAATTTTATATAGAAAAAATTTAAAAAAAATTAATATTAGCCCTATTAAATTTGTAATTTTTTTATGTTACAACTCATGTAAATTAAATTCCTAGAACCGCTACTGATTACAACAACAACATATCTTAGTGTACACATGTTTGATGTCAAAATCAGACAAGTAAACTTACATTCCATACCGCACGCCTTACGGGATCTTTCGGATTTTAAGTATATGAAGATGCAAAGTGAGAGTATTAGACCCACAGCAAATGTCACAACAATAATGATGATATTTCGAGTTGGTTCCGCATGATTTTCGATTTTTACAGGAAAAGGGAGTAATGCAACTCGAAATATTATCATTATTGTTGTGACATTTGCTGTGGGTCTAATACTCTCACTTTGCATCTTCATATACTTAAAATCCAAAAGATCCCGTAAGGCAAGGGATTTGGAATGTAAGTTTACTTTTCTGTTTTTGACATCAACATCAAACATCTGTACACTAAGATGTATTGTTGCTGTAATAAATAGCGGTTCTAGGAATTTTATTTACACGGGTTGTAGTACAAAAAATTACAAATTTAATAGGGCTAATTTTTTTTTTTTTCCATACAAAAGAAAAAATTGGTTGTGTGACTTGTTCTTTTAAAAGAAAAAAAGTGGTAAAAATTTATAGATCCAAAAGAGCATCCCCTATGAATTGGGAAAAGCGCTACATAGTCATTGGAGGTGAGGCCAATGGACGTCTATATCTACGTGAAGATTCAAGGCTCACGATCATTTACCGTGATCTCAAAACCAATCACGTTCTCTTCAATGGAGAAATGAATCCCAAAATTTTAGATTTTGGTATGGCAAGATTATTTGTCCAGAACGAAAGTCAACACAGCACTAGCAGAATCGTAGGAATGTAGTAAGCGTTCTATACAAGTTCATCTCTCAAAATTGTATTTCTTTAGCTTTGTCATCTCTTGCTCGGATTGAATTTTGATTGGTACAAAAGTACTTTCCCTACCCACAACCCAGAGCGAGAGAGATAGAGAGAGAGATGAAAAAAAAAAACAAAAAAGTCCTAAGAACTATTGATCATTGCAGTGGGTACATGGCACCTGAATACATATATATGTTATCAATGCTATACATCACACGAGTGAGTTGCTTTGTCACACACATTCACACCTACATGTGTGTGTGTGGATATATAATAGCAACTTTAATTATTTTCAAATAAAATACAATTAACAACTTTATTCATATTTGATAATTGATGGTAATATTGGGATCGAGGACTGCGGCGATAGGGAGTCAAAGAATAAAGTTACGGGAGATCGGAAGAGCGTCACGTGTGGATTGAGGTATGTAGCAAATGGGAAAGGATAGCGTAGACATCAAGGTATTATGAATGAGTGCGATGCTTGATCTATAAAAGAGGTAGAGGGCACACTGTCGGAAAAAAAGGCTTGGAACGTCTCACCATCTCCTATAACGGATTTTCCCTTTTCAGCCTAGACCATTCTCTCTATAACTAACTTCTCTCTCCAGCATCTACCCATATATGTGATATTCATCAATAAATATTACTTTGTAAGTAAATTAAACTTAGTTACATCTTTGTGCATTATATCTTTGTGCATGGAAGAATAGGGGCGAAGCGTTTAATGCCACTTAGGGGTGTAGACTGGGTGTGTTTTAATGGGCCTGTGCCCAACTCTTTTGGCCCAATATTATTTCTTTCTACCTAAAGAGGTATTCTAAAAAAATAATCCCATATACAAAACGGAATTTTACATTTTCAGCACAGCACTACATTGCGTGTTGGCTGCGTCCCTTGTGCCACTTTATTTTTTCGGAGCCTGTCACTGGTGGTGGTGGTGGCGCTAGTGGTGGAGCACCATCTTAACCATGACTAACGTAAGGCATGTCATCACTATAGCCACCCCTACTACCCACTAAAACGTCCTCGTACTAAGTGACATGAGGTTCTTGGGCTTTTACTTCTCTCTCTAGAGGACGGAGTTTCCAAGTTTGCTTAGACTCCTTCACTGGCAAGAGTAGAGCCTCATCACTCTCTTCTTCTTCTCGTTCACTGGCACAACTTATTCTATCTCCATTGTGCTCCTCATTTTCAATCTACAAACCGCATTAGTCAATAAAAGTTCATAATTAATTAAGGCTTGAACTATACTAGTATAAATAATCTGGGTCGATTTCAGCAAATTATTATTATTATTATTTTTTTTTTTTTGAGATATCATTTAGTCAAAGAGGAATAACTGAAATCATTGAATTATTCTTGAGATGCTATTTGATTATAACATCATTGAAAATAATATTACCGCAATAACGATAATAATTACTGGAACTACATCGATACTATAGCTGACATTATTACTCATTGTTGATTATCTTTTACGAAATGTCCAAAAAAAAAAAAAAATTGTTTTATTTCAATTACGACAAAAGTACTGCTTAAATTGTGTCCCACAATTAAAAGAACGAGTCGCTTTGTGAGTATTCACACTTTGGTGCTCCTAGCATAAGGAAAAGACTGTCGGGAATTTAAGGTCAATTCCTCAATTATGCCTTCACAAGAGGCTCTGCATCATTCATTCACGTTAAAAAGTTGTATAAATCATCTCTATCTGTATCCAGGTTACTTTAAAAAAGGAAAAAGAAAGAAAAAAGAAAAAATGATTGTGACATCTCGGTGTACGAAATTATGCAACGAGCGGCTGCTATTTCTTTTCTTGACTTGGAATGTTTATAGGATTCCCTTTCGCCTATTTTTGACGGTACACTATCCATTAGTAGGACAAATATATTTTTTTCTTTTTTATATATAATTGGGGAACTTCGAGGAGGGCGTTAATGTAAACTCGATTTTAGAAATTTATCTTGGTAAGGAGTACTTTTAATCACTTAATTATCACTTTTGGTCTAAGTAGGAGATATAGTGATAACAGCAGATCACTAAGAAAAAAAAATAGGGTTTTTTACACCTAGCGTGCCCAACATTTTACGTTTTTATGGACTACATCCCAACGTTTATTTTTCCTTTTGTAAGTCCCTAACCTTTAAAGAAATCTCCAATTTCTTCTCTAGTGACGGAAACTGTCAAATTCACCCTTTAAGGTCATAGACATTTTCGGTAACATAAGAAGGGGAGAGCCCCTCCCCCTCGAGGGCCATTTCCGACAACCGTTATTGCCAAAATGGCAACAAGTGTGGGGGGAGATTCGTCTCCCCTCCCTCCATTCTCTGCCCTTTTTTGGGCAGCCAAAGCACCGTCGGAAACGGCAACAAGGGGGAGTAGGAAATGGCAGCAGGGGGGCGAGTCTCAACCCTTGCTGCACTGGAAATAGCAGCACTGGGGGAGCCTCCCCCTCCCCCCTGCTTGCTACCATTCCTGAAGCAAGCACAGCTGCCATTTCCAACAGCCCTTTAGCAGCCGAAAATCCCCCCTCCTTTTTTTTCTTTTTTTTTTTAAATTACAAAATTAATTTTTGTATGTTACCGAAAATGACCTGACCTTAATGGGTGAATTTGACGGTTTCCGTCACCAAGGACAAAATTAGGTCTTTCTTTAAAGGTTGAGAACATACAGAAGAAAAAATAAAGATTGGGGACATAATCTGTAAAAATGTGAAAGGTTGGGAATGGTAGGGGCAAAAAACCAAGAAAATATGTGTAATGTATTGAGATAAAGTTTTGTATTCTATGCAATGGTTCACTTCTTGTGTTAAGTCTGTGTTAATGAATATAATATTACCAACCTCAAATATTAATTATATCACTAAAAAATCGTAAAGCGATACCATCATATTTTCTATTTTTTCCTAGTATATGATGTTTATGAATCTATAATATGTTGTGCAATATGCTTGTCGCACGTACAATGTTAATAAATGGGATATTCTTCTTAAAAAAAAAAAAAAAGACAAAAAAGGGGCGCCCTTCTCATGGATAGTAGACAGACATTTAAGCAAATTGAAAAAGAATCTATGTTTGTTAGTGGTGAAGACTTCAACTGAAGTCTACCGTGACATTTTTCATGTGTTGTCTGTAATAAAGTTTACTCACTGTGTAATAGTTTCACTGTTTCATGATAAAGAGTTTGTACCGATTCAAGGTTATCGTAATGGGGAATAATAAAATTTCCAAATCGTTGTAAGTTGTAACTTACCAAAATATAAGAAATAAAATAATCCTAATTAATTATAGACTTGTTGGTATCCAAGGAACCTTCCATCTCTAGAAAGGCATCCTGTGGATATGGCCTTCTAACTATGCTTTTTACAAACTAATAAATTATATTATGTTGAAATCAAATTTTCATCATTTTGGAGTGCTTGGCGATAGAGATTTGGAGTGCTTGGCGATAGAGAAGGAGACAACATGGTTGTTAAATGAGTTGTACAAGTAGTTGATAATATATAAAGAAACGTGTAGACAGATGGTTGGACGGTCTAGCTAGGAAGGGTAAAAATGACAGTTAAAAATTTTAAGTGGATATTTTTGTCCAAACTGCCAGAAGTGAATATTCTTGTATAATCCCTAAAAGTTTTAGACATTTAAAGTCCTCTAATATATATCACGCACTAAATTATTATATGGACTCCAATCATACAAAGCAATGAGTTCCTGGCTATGGCTTCCTACTGTCAGTTTCTTAATTTATCTAATAAACATTGTTTCTTTGGTCAAATCCGGGTTCCCAACTCCAATTTTCATTCATTTCAAATGCCAAGATGGTGATACTTACTCGAGTGGTAGCACGTACCGTTCGAATTTAGATACTATCCTCGACTATTGTCTCTGCTAATTTCGACTCCAATGGATTCTATAACGCTTCCACTGGGTAGATCCTGATCGAGTCAATGTTATTGCCCTGTATATGTAGAGCGGATCTTCAGCCCTTATCAGTGCAGTGATTACATAAAAAATGCTACTGCTGAAATCTTAACCAAGTGTCCGTATGAAAAGCGGGCACTCTTATGGCACGAATTTGCATGGTACGATATTCAGACAAGCCTATACTTGGAACTCTAGCTCTTGATCCGAATGATATCGGTAAAAGTGTGGAAAATGTCTCAAATCCGGACGTTTTCTACCAAGAGCCGAATGTATTGTTAGATAGTGTTCGTGAACATGCAGCTTTTAATAGCTCGCCAAAGAAGTTTTCTGGTTCCACACAGGAAGTCCCGAATTATTGGACAATTTACACATTTGAGCAGTGCACACCAGATATAACCCCAAAGGAATGTGGTGATTGCTTAACAAGCTCTGCCCACTACATTCGGGAATGTTGTGATGGGGTGAGAGGAGTTAGAATTCTTAGACCCAGTTGCTATCTTCATTTTGAAACTGATTCATTCTATAGCGAGTCAATGGTTGATCAAACCATTGACCATTGCAATGGATATATAGCACCTGAATAGACCGAACATAGACAATTCTCTGTCAAGTCAGATGTCTTCAATTTCAGTGTCCTAGTTCTTGAAATTGTGACCGGTAAAAAAGTCAATAAATTTCAACAAAGCGAGAGTATGGAAGGCCTTCTTAGTTGTGTAAGCATAAATATAAACACGTTATTCTAATCAATTCGATTCCATCAAGGATATGTACTAATACTGAAATTAAAGATTCAAATTTTCTAAGTTTGGAAAAGTTGGAAACAAGGATCCGTCATAGAAATAATAGATCCAGCAGTGAGGACGTCTTCAAGATGCCTACAAAGCATTACGCAATGCATTCACGTCGGCTTGTTATGTTCAAGAAAATCCGGCTAATAGACCTACAATGGGTTTGGTGGTTCTTTTGTTGTCTAGCTTTTCGCTAACTACGCCAGTACCTTCAGAGCCTGCATTTTTCTTGTCTGAAAGTCGAAGCCTTAAGGAGAATATCTCATCCAACAATCAATTCGATAAGGCAACTAATTTTCCATCCAATGAAGTCTTGATGAGCGAGTTAGACGCAAGGCAATTTAAAGGAGCAGCACACAGTTGTTCTTTTCTTTCATGATTTTGCAATGTTATGGTTTATGATAATGATATATCCCAAGTAGGAATAACATTAGTTATTGACGAACGGAGCATATATATACTCTTGGCCAGCTGCGGAGAACATGATTTTTTACTTTGATTGCTGAAAGTGAAAACATTATTAGTAATTACGAAATGTTAATTAATTTATAGTCGCAATGTTTCAATGTTACCTTATCGTTCCAATAAATCTGCAACAATCAATTTCGAAAGTTATTATAAAAGTAATGATACGTACACTGAACGTAACAAGGTTATAAAGACGTGAGGAAAAGTTGATACGTATTTGTGAGCGATGAAAACAATCGCAGAATAAAACACAAGCATTTGTAAATATAAATAATCCATTCCATAGATTTTTGTCAAATCCAATTATAAACTTTATTTTGGTAGAAAAAGAAGAGATATGCGTGCAAATTGCAAGTCATTTCTTCCTCCCTTCACTTCCTGCTAAAATAATTCTGTCCATTTGTGGTCCTGATGTCAAATCCGCTTACACTATTTGAATATGCAAGTCCATTAGGCGCCCTCATTGTTAATTTTCCAGGTTTCTTGTTTTGAGTCATACATTCCAAAACATTCCTTGGATATTTAACTAGATTTGTTTTCACCCATGCATTGCACGGGTAGAGTTATAGTGGACATTCATATCAAAATTAACGTGTCAGCGTGGATATCATGTCATAAATAAAGTATAATATACCAGTTGTGTTGTATAAAATTACGAATTGATATGCGAATTACAAATCACTATGAGATATTTATCGTAAAATGCCTGAGTTCATAATTCTGGTCTCCTCCAAACACGTCATACAAGTTCACACGTCTAGCATATACAAAGTTATAATAATTAGCAACCAAATAATTATGTATGACAATTTAACCTATCGACTTATAAACCAGTGGAGACATACCCCTAATAGGATTGAACCGCCACGCCTAATCGGGGCAAAAGGAAAAGTATGAGGCAACATTGTTTGCCTCGCTGTGGGGTCCGAGCAGGTGCGGGTCATGTTGGACCCGCTCCATAAACTCGTAACCCACCAAGCATTTTCATTTTTTTAATTTTTGAACAATTTAATTCTAAAAATGTGTAGAAATTATTATTAATGGCAACTTGGCCAATCGACCCATAAATCTATGGCAATTTATTTTTATTTTTTTGTTATATTATTTTTTGAAGGAATTTTTCTATTGATTTGAAAGAATTATGTTATTATATTAGCTAATGTTGAAAGCTTTAAAATTCTAAATAAAAATTTTGTTTTATTTTATGTCCATCAATTAATAATGCATTGCATATAACATTAATTGAAAAGGGAAAAAATTCATGAGTCATTTTATGGGTCATGGTGGTGTCCCACCCCTACCCATGACCAGATCTGTCTTGACCGGCCCTATGAATTCGTGAGTTTGGGGCGGGTCTAGGATGACTTCAAGATTCGTGAGGCGGGTCCAGGGTATGATTAACTAGCCCAAAACCCGCCTCATTACCATCCCTACAAATAATCACATCACAGTCAACTATTATAACTATATGTTTAGCCTCTCACTTGTGCATTGTACGGGAAGACTAATTTTCAAAAAAGTTGATAATAATAAATAATTAAATATTGGACAGATACGTGTCATCGGATTTATATAACAAAAAAATATACAGTTTTGATGTGGTATTTGACGCGTTAAATTAATGTTTTATTAATACTATAATAATAGTTACCCGCTTATGTACTCGATTAATATTTTAATATGTTTTACTTTTAAATCATCTAACTTATTTAGTGTTATTAGTTAACAGTCTAATAATACATACTAGACATGTACATATCCATATTCACTCGATACCCGTGCAGATAAAAATTTTCATACTCGTAAGAAAGTACCTCCCGATGTATCTTTTTTATAAGTAAAATTCAAAATTGATGATTATAATTAAAATATTAAACAAAAATATACTTGTAAACACATGCAAGTTAGACTATAATATAAAAAGATGACCATATATGTGAGACATCTTAAGAAGGAAAATAAGACCAGATAATAAAAACGGAGAGAGTAATTTTTTTGTGCAATTCCTTTTCTTCTGGTGGATTTCATTTCTCTCTTTTTTTTGAATCATATTTCATTTCTCTTTGTTTACAAAGTTTTCGCTAAAATTCATTGTTATCTTAATCAAATTAAAATATCGATCAATTAGTATTCAACTCGTACGTTTCACAGGGAGATAAAATTATCTATGTTTCATATAAAAAAATTATTACATAAATTGCAAAAAATAATGAATGGTCATAATAATAATTAAATCAAACTTAAATCAAATGCAATAACTACATGAATTCAATTAATATTTTACAAGCTTCATATCTAGAGGAAAAAAAAGGCGAAAAAAATAAATTATTTGCATCATTTACAACCTAATCGTTACAACACAAATGATATAGAAAAAAAGATTAAAAAAATAGTCACAAAGATTTTCAAGTTTGATCATATATGTCAAGAAAATAAATTTTAGCCATATATTATTATGATAGAATTACATTATGTGTCTTTAACTGTTGGTGTGACGCAAATAAATATATTTTTATTGTATAAAAAAGAGAATAAATCAGTTGATTTGCTCCAAGTTATGTTGAACTAAGTTTCCATATATATTATAAGCTATTTTGGAATAGGTTTCCAAGTTATTCTGAAATAAATTTTGGTTTTCATATTATCAATGACTCTAGAAAAGAAATTTTGAAAATCAAACAAACATAAATAATTAATAAATAAATATAGATAATACCAGACAATTAGTTAATAATGTCTTTGTTTTTGAATAATTCAATAGCGCGAAGAATAATTTTGAAAAATACTAATTCATAAAAAATTGAACAGTTACTCTCTGTTAGATTTACATCGATAGCTGATAATAGAAAATTGTAAAAACTCATAATTATATATAAATGCTAAAAAAATAGAAATGAACAAACTAAAATAAAAAGGGAAAATAAAAAACTAATAAACTAATATAAATTATTGAAAACTCGCAATGAATATCCAAATAAGAAAAGTTTAATTTTTAAAACTCGAAAATGAGGTTTGTAAGCTTTCCAATTTTTTTTTTAATTTCGTTTTGATATAGATGTTCCCTTTTTTTGCACTACCTAGATTAGTGAGTTAACTTTGCGTTGATAAAACTTGTATATTAACAAAAATACACTAATCTCAAATTGTTTTATATTCGAAAGACTTTCAATAAGAAACTAGATTATGAAGATCAATAGTGAAAGTGTTACAACCTAACAATGCATGAAAGTATTATATAAACTGTCGCGACTTCGAGAAAATTTGATCAAACTTTATGATTTTTCATGCAACCCATGATGCTAAATAATAATAATAATAACAATAATATATATATATATATAGTAAAAGAAGAGTAACTTTTCCCGCTCTTTTTCTGGCTCTCTTAAGTTTCTAGCTCTATAAGATTTCTAGCTCTATAAGATTTTTGGTGATATCATTTAATTCTTTTGTTGTATTTTTATTTTTATATTCTTTTTTGTTTGAGATTTTTATACTAATTTTTAAATAATATTCACTTTTTCCTTTGTTAACCCATATCTGATCCTCAATTCACGGTGATTTCTTTAGCAAAATATTTTGAATTAGGGATCTGTCACTTATCAAATCGAACACGAAATTAATTGAGAGTTTTATTTCAAAAAAGTATATATTAATTTTTATGATTCGAAAACTCAAATATAGCAAGTCTTTAAACTAATAAATTTCTAAAAATCTATAACACTAATTGTAAATTTCAATTTTTAATAATTTTTTAAGAAATTTTTATATGGTTATTACAGTGCAATAATCAATTGATTTTTTAAAAAACTTATAGTACTCGAATTTGTCGATTTTATAATTAAATTGAAACTTTTTGATAACTTAAGTCTTATCGTATTTAGAGTTGGATTATTTATTTGAGAAATGGCCCGAATATTGATACACTTGCACTGTAATAGTTGTTCAACAATTTTTATTAAATATTTTATTTTTATTGAATCACATCAATTTATTTTTATTTATATATGTATAATTAACTGGTGTTGTAATTCAAAAAAATGCTACGGTAGTAATGTTTCTTACATTCTAGATAGAAGGTCCTGGATTGAAACACATACTCCCCTCCCCTCCCCTCCCCTATCCTATACCCACTATATCAAAAAAAAAAAAAAGAAAAGAATTAATTGGTACAAAAAGTGTTGCTGAAAAATAAATTCAAATATAATAGAATAATTATAAAAACTTATATTTCATAATATTTATATTACTTAACTAGTTGTATTAATAATTTATATTAAATTTTTGTATAAAAATTCATTGACATTTATTATTAGAGTAATTATAGGGAGAAATATTTATTTGCTATGAATAACTTATATTAGTTTCCCTCCCACCCCTTATACACATTATATGAAAAAAAGAGAAATTAACTGGTGCAAAAAGTGTTACCGATAACTAAATAAATCTAAATATGATAGAATAATTATAAAAACTTATATCTCATAATGTTAACATATGAATCAACTGGCTATATTAATAATTTATTAAATTTTTGTAAAAAAAATTCATTGACATTTGTTATTAGAGTAATTCTAAATAGACATGTTTATCTGATATAAATAACTGATATTTATTAGTTGGCAAACGTGAATTTGTTGTTTATATGCAAGTGGTGAATTTGAAGGCCCACGGTCATCAAATACATAGTTGACAGCTAAACATGTCACTTTTTTCATACGAGATAAATATGTCTCCTTAAAATTACTATTGTTATTATTACTTTTAGATCTCGTACAATGCACAGATGAGAATTCTAATAATAATAACAGAAAAGTGACATTTTTTGGGGTTTGGTTTTCATAGATTCAAGGTATGTAAGAAAGGAAATTTTGAAAATTATATGAAGATAAAATTTTGTGATTTTAGAATATGAAGAATTATGGGGATAAATTTTCAAAATTATAAGAAGATAAAAATTTGGAAGGGCCAAGACATTTGTAGTCTAGTTGCATTTGTGTTGGTTGTTTACACCATTGGTCAAGGTTCGATTCTCCTCCCCCTACAATCCCCTTGTTTTTTCAAAAAAAAAAAAAATTGGAAGGATTGTGATAAGGGATAAGGGATAAGCATAACCCAGCCCAATTAAGTATGCAACATCATGATAACGTCAGTAAAATTATGGGCGGGAAAAATTACAATTGAGCATCTGATCTAATTGAAAACTCTTGTATTATATATTATTATATTATATTATACTATATGAAATTGGATCATATGTAACAGATGTAGGGATACGATTACAACATTTCAAAACCTTCCTTTCAAAACATTTATCCCTAGGCACAAGAACTTGATGATGACTTGAATTCAATCATGCCATGCGAACTACTGGACTGATTCGTGCCAAATTCAGTGGCGGGCCAAAAAGGAGGGCGGTTGTATTGGTGAATTTTAGAAGAAAAAGAAGAAGAAGAAGCTCACTTATGGAAGAAATGGGGCAAGTGGAGATCGAGGGCATGAAGTCCAGAGAGAGGACATACTAATTGTTGTCAATTCAGAGTGGCGTAGTCAGCCAGCATTGCAGGGCCAGGCTCTAAAATGCACAACTAAACTACTTGTATGATTTTTCTTTTTTTAAAAAAATTACAAGTAAAATAAAAAAAATTTGATTTTGAGTAGAAGGTAGGTTCAATGAGGCCCCCCTGGCTACGCTTATTGGAATGTGAGTATAGCAGGCGACAAACGGGGGAGAGGAGGACCAGAAAATGACATTTTTTACAGAAAAAGAATACAATTTGGGGAAGAAGAAAACACCTATATATAGACGGCAAGGGCCTTTTCTGTAGCTAAATGTAAATATTGGGGATATCTAACGCTAAAATGAAAGGTTAGGTGTCATTTTCACAATGAGTTCAAACATTAGGGGTCATTTGAGCAAGGTTTAATGCCTTTGCTAGTGGAAGAATTAGCGATTACTATGTTGAACAAAAAGCAATTAGCAGAAAAATCACTTGGGTGTTTACTAAATTATTTTTTAGAAGTGTTATTTGTTTTGAACGAAACATTTAAGTGTCTGAAAATAATAAGTGTTTTATCTTCGTCATAATAGATAATTACTACTCACCTAAGTGGGCATTTACATGGAATCTAACAATGTCAAAAATCTATTATTACATTAATGAATAATTGATTATATGTACATCAACGTGTAACAATTCAAATTCTCAGTTTTTAATAAATAATAGGGTTTTACACCTAGCGTCCCCAACCTTTCAGCTTTGTATCGATTACGTCCCTAACCTTTCATTTTGCGTTTTTACGACCCTAAACTTTAGTGAAATCCCTTTTTTCGTCCCTAGAGACGGAAAACGTCAATTTCGACCATTAAGGACAGGGGTATTTTGGGTAAAATAAAAAAATAAATATTTTAACATATTTTAATTAAAAATTTTGAAAAAAAAAAAAGGAAAAGAAAAATGTTGGGAGGGGGACCCCCCCCACAAAACTACCATTCCTGCAGTCTTTGCTGCCGTAATGGCAGCCATTTCCGACTGCCATTCCAGCAACAAAAGGGGGAATTATTCCCCTTTCGCTGCCAGAAATGGCCGCAAAAGGGGAGAAGTCCCCCCATTTCGCTGCCAGAATGATAGCCGAGTTCCCTCTTTCGCTACTGGAATGGCAGCTTTGGGGCATGGCTGCCATTCAGGCAGCAGGAAATGGATGCCATTCTGGCAGCAAAGTGGGGGGTCTCGCCCCTTTCGCTGCCAGAAATGGCAGCTGAATGGCTACCATTTCTGGCCGCGAAAGGGGGGAGCAAAGTGGGGGGTCTCCCCCCTTTCGCTGCCAGAAATGGCAGTTGAATGGCTACCATTTCTGGCCGCAAAAGGGGGAGAGTCCCCCCCTTTCGCTGCCGGAATGGCAGCCATTTCCGGCTTCCATTCCAGCAGCAAAATAGGGGAGTCCCCCCCTTTTGCTACCGGAATGGTGGTTTTGTATCCCCCATCCCACCATTTTTCTTTTCCTTTTTTTTCAAAATTTTAAATTAAAATACGTTAAAATATTTTTTTATTTTGCCAAAAATACCCCTGTCCTTGACAGTTGAAATTGACGTTTTCCGTCTCCAGGGACGAAGAAAGAGATTTCACTAAATGTTAGGGACGTAAAAACGTAAAATTAAAGGTTAGAGACGTAATCGATACAAAGCTGTAAGGTTGGGGACGCTAGATGTAATTAACCCTAAATAATAACAATAAATTATAAATAAATATAAATTATATTTTATGTATATGATAGTAATAAATTATTTTTAAAAAGAATGAGATAGCACACAACTTTCTATATCTAGAAAGGTTAAAGATTTCTTTCTTTTTTTTAAATAAACAAAAGGGAGTAGGGAAGGGGATAGAAATTACGAAAGGGTGTATGTAGTTCGAATTCGTATCTCCTATCCCAAAACTCATTTTGTTTTTTCGAAAATCACCGTCTAAGGTTCAACGTGGTTTTTAGGCCTCCGTTTATATAGTAAATAAATTTATAAGTCTCTTTCTAAAACCTCATGTAGGTTTTGTAACAAAACCTCCCATCTCAAATGACGTGTATGTATTGCCATTTTTAGAATCTCTTCAACAAGCAATTGAAAAGTGCTATTTGTATATATGAAATGTACAAAATTTGTAGACGCCCCTTAATTTACACATTCCAAAAGTTGTCATTTTAGGGAAGATCGAGACAGATACATTTAAGTAAACAAATGGGGGTGTGCCTAAATTTTGCACATGTTTGCAAGAGATGTGTCTAAATTTTGTATACATTTTATGTAAAAATAACATTTCTAATAAGTAATTGAGTAATTTTTTCTTAAATCAGAGATTAATGAATTTTTTGATTGTTAAAATGACACATGTACCAGTTAAATTAGTTATCAATTGGAAGTGTTAAAATTAAGACACTGAAATACGAATCTAGTCCAAGTGGGTTATTTTTTCCCAAAATTTATTGGTAAACCATCATCAAATAAATAGAAAAGGAAAACTTTCAAGCTAAAAAAAAAATGTAATGTGACACGTTAAAATGTTTGTCAAAATTAACAAAGAAGTCAACTTTTGACCCAAAAAGACTCTTTTACAAAACACGCTAAAGCATAATTTTGACCCGCAACTAGCCATATTAATTTCTTTCCAACACACGTTTTCAATCACACATTTTAAAAAATTTACTTTTCACCATTCTTCAATCTCAATATTACTTTTTTGCTAAACATTCTCAACAACAATATCAACAACAAAAAAAATAAAATAAATAACATTTTGCAGAGTCAATTTCAGAAAATCTAAAATCGTGCACTCTATATGTTGAAATACTTGATAAGATATTTTTCAGCATATATCACATCACTATTAATTAAATCAATAATACTCACTTGAGGCACATCAACTCTTTAAGGAGATTAACATAAATTATTATCATAGAGTATCGAGTTTACGATAATCCTTGAGTACTAGAAATATTTCTTCACATTTAAAATATTATTACGGACATTAATTAACATAGAAGATGTATTTTTATATCATTTTGTTATTTTTTGTTTCATATGAGAAGTGACACGGAAGCTACAAAGTTTCCAAAATTGACTTTCGTAATTTCGTTCAGAGTTAGGCGAGCTTGATGGCTTTTTTCCTCCCCGCGCCCCACCTTTTTTTTGGGTTATGCAGGCAACATTAATGTTGAAAGTTCGACAAATTAGGTTCCAATTTATAGTTTGTAAGCAACTTCCTATGTGAAAATTAGCTTCACATATTTTCATCATCCAATTCTCCGAAAAACAAACAAATAAATAAATAGTAGTCTCAAAACTAACATTTAACGCTGAACGTGGACAATGA
Organism: Nyctanthes arbor-tristis; assembly: GCA_963692815.1. Lineage (NCBI taxonomy): Eukaryota > Viridiplantae > Streptophyta > Magnoliopsida > Lamiales > Oleaceae > Nyctanthes > Nyctanthes arbor-tristis. The sequence goes on along the minus strand of CAVNYN010205873.1, from coordinate 11,023 downwards.
TTGAGTCGGCTACTTTCAGATCGGCCCGAAGGGTAGATGATATATATATATATATATCGATTGTTACCAGCCCCGGCTGGGTGAAGACCACCATGATTTCCTGGGCTGGGCACAGTAGCCGCGAAGGAGCTGATACTATAGTGTTGCTTGGTTTGCTTCCCAACCAATTTGTAAGTGGAATCCCTTTTTTTTTTTTTTTTTTTTTTGCGGATAGACGCGAGATAATTAAATTACTAAAATTGGGCTCCAAAACATATCAAGACAGAATTTTGAGCGGATAATAGGGTAAGGGTATTCGACAATCCCTTGAGGTAGCAAAGTTGGAAGCCTAAAAACCATTTCGATATTCCTTTAGTGTTTTTGTTTAAAAAAGGAGGGGAAAAAAAGAAGTAACAGGAGTAATGTTCACCCACCCACTGTGGGTGGGGTTACACCATCCACCTTTGACTTGTCACACACATGGCGATCATGTGTGTGTCATGTCTAGCAATGTCACCAACACGTTAAAAATGAGCGGTACAACTCTGTCTATAATGGACGGGTGAACAAAATTCACAGTAACATATCAAAATCATCGTTGGCTACGGACGCATGTCAATGTCATGCAAATTAATGCACATGACGTTAGAAGTATCATACGTAAATCTAACCGTTCAAAGTCATTGTTGGTTACCGACGAATGTCAATGTCAAGCAAATTAATGCACATGACGTTAGAAGTATCATACATAAATCTAGTTGCGTAAAAGAATTGGTCGTTGAATAGTCAATGATGATTTAAGGGTCGGTTTTCCAATTAAATATGTGTTAAATATATTGAACTATTTTAACTGCATATATATATATATATATACACGCACTGAAAAACAGATACACTATCATCATCCTACACAGCAAGCAATGAGTTCCTGGGAATGGCTTCTCAGTTTCTTAATCTGTCTAATAAACATTGCTTCTCTTGTCAAATCCCAGTTCCTCACTGAAATTATTACTCATTTCAAATGTGAAAGTAGTGATATGTATGCGAATAATAGCACTTACGAGTCGAATTTAAAAAATCTCCTCGGCTCTATCTCGGCTAATATCAACTCCAACGGATTCTATAACAGGTCTATCGGGGAAGATCCCAATCGAGTCAATGTTATTGCACTATGTAGAGCTGATCTTCTGCACGACCAGTGCCGGGATTTTACAAGAAATGCTACTAATGAATTCGAATACAGATGTCCAAAAAAGAAGCAGGCAATTTTATGGCACGAAGCTTACATGGTACGATACTCAGACAAGCCTATCTTGGGAATTCTAGCACTTACTCCAAATAGTTCTGGTGGCAGTAAAGAAAACGTCGCAAACCCAAACGTCTTTTATAAGGAGTTGACTGAATTGTTGGATAGTCTTCGCCAAGAGGCAGCTTTTGGTAGCTCGCCAAAGAATTTTTCTGCTTCTGCACGAAAGGTCCCGAATGATCCGGATAGTCGGACAATCTATGCATTTGAGCAGTGCACTCCTGATATAACCAGAGAGGAATGTGATGATTGCTTAGCAAACTCTTCCTTGCAGCAGATTAAAGAATGTTGTGAAGGGGCAAGAGGAGTTAGAATCCTTAGGCCAAGTTGCTACCTTCGTTTTGAAACAGATCCATCGCCATTCTATAATGAGTCAATGGTTAACGAAAGCATATCCCTGCCGCCCTTCCAGCCGCCGCCGCCCCCACCCCCGCCGCCCCCGACCCGTAAGGACATCCGTACCCTCTTGACAAATCATGTTTCTTTTCTCTTTAATTACCCTTCCTACGTCCTTTCCAAGCAAATAACAATTTTAAAACTATAACCTAATAAAGTTCGGCGCAGGGACGGACGGACGGGTTAGCCAGGTCCGGCGTCCCTGCTGTTGCTGTTGCTACAATTCTTTCGCTCTCTCTCTCACCAATCACCATCCATGTCTCTCTCTCTCTCCCAAGTATTTTCTGTCTTCTTTTATGGAGTACTTTTTTATGGTTTAATTTCTTTGCCATATACTTTTTTTTGGCAAACTTGCCATATACTTTTTTAGTTTTTATCTCTCTGATGGTGTATTCTTATAAATCATATTATATGATAATTATTTTATGTGTAGTGTTGAGGTGATATTGATATGAAGGAAAAGATAGAGAGAAGATAATTATTTTAATTAAATTAAATAAGAACAAAAAGAGGAGCAGGGAAAAAAGCAGGAAAAGTGAAAAAAAGGAGATAGATGGAGATAAATAAATTTTAAAATAACGATAAAATAGTAGTGAAGAAGAAACATGTGATGGTGTGTTTGTGGACTTTACATTGGATATGATGAAAAAAAGTGAGGAAAAAATGAGGTAAAAAAGAGAAAACTGATTAAAAGCATTAATAAATTGGAAGAAAATATGGAGACATGTAGCACCTACTTCAAATTGTCTATAAATCTCTCTCCTAAAAGTGGACATCCTCAATGGACCTGCCCATTGAAGATACTCTAATATACATAAATTTTGAACGAATTATTTTTTTTTAAGCTGTTGATGAATCTTTAGCACTTTGTTTGAATTTAAGGTATGCATTAATTGAAGATTATATATTGCATAATTTACCATATTTTGTGCAATATGATGGTTGGGAAGAATTCAATTTAAAGTGTTATATACCAAGTTGAGAAATTACATTACGAATAATTTACAATACAAGAAAAATTTTTGGGGGCAGCATCCCAAGAAAGGGGTTCTGCCCCCTTCAAATCCCCAATTCTCACTTTAAATTCAGCTCAGTCTTACAAAAAATTCTGGTGGTCCGTCCCCAGTTCAATCTATAAATAAAGGCACATAAGGGGAGAATAATACTCTCCTTAGAAAATTTGGCGTAAGCGTTACTAATATGGTTTATTTTTTATTTGGCAGGTACTATTGTCATTATTGTGGTGTCAATTGTTGTGGGTCTGCTTGCGCTTTCCATCTTCCTCTACCTAAAAAAGAGAAAAATGCATATTGCGTGGGAAACTTTGGAAAGTAAGTATACATTTTGAATTTTAATAAAGTGACAGATTTATAATTGATTCATTTTTAAATAGGGTCTTTTTACAATACATGTCGAAGAAACTATATTTGACACATTGCATTGATAGGATGTGCATTCTAAATCATTGTAAGATGTCAAATATAGTAGTTGACACGTTCAAAAAGTTACAGTGATTGCTCTTATTCAGTATCGGATCTGGATTCAGGAATTTAATTTACACGGATGGTAACACAAAAAATAACAAATTAATGGGGTTAATATAAATTTTTTAAACTTTTTCTATATAAAATTCTGAAAAAAATTCAGGTTGACACAGGCTAAAGCCCGTGCCAGCCTTGGGCTAGATCCGCCGTTACTTTTATTTATAGATGAAACAAATTATAAATGTTCATTAAAAAATATATATATCAACTAGGATGTCATATAACTATGATTTGTCTCATGATTGTTTACACTAGATGATCAAGTTGACAATGGGATTATTAGTACGGTCGAATCCCTACAATATGACTTTGGAACAATTAGGGATGCAACAAACAACTTCTCGGATGCCAACAAATTGGGGCGTGGTGGATTTGGTGTCGTTTACTGGGTAAAGTTTCTAAATGAATTGTTTGTTTGTCTGGTTACATGCATGTTGCAAATTTTTGAAAGTTTATTAAATGATTTAATTTCACTTGTCATTCAATCTCAGGGAAAACTTCCAACAGGAAATGAAATTGCGGTGAAAAGATTGTCTCGGGGTTCCCAGCAAGGAGACGAGGAATTTAAGAATGAGGTCTTGTTAGTAGCACGACTTCAACATAGGAATCTAGTTAGGCTATTGGGTTTTTCAGTTGAAGGAGATGAAAGGCTTCTTATATATGAATATCTGCAAAATGGGAGCCTTGATGGCTTCATATTTGGTATGATTTTCCTATGAATTACTGGATTGTATTTTCTTATTCTTATACCAATTGTTATTTTATCCCTTACAATTTCATATCTAATATCTAGTATACTTTATTAGATCCAGAAAGGCATCCTCCTATAGATTTGGAAAAGCGCTACACAATCATCATGGGCATTGCTAAGGGGCTGCTTTATCTACACGAAGATTCCCGGCTCATGGTCATTCACCGCGATCTCAAAGCTAGCAATATTCTCTTAGATGGACAGATGAATCCCAAAATTTCAGATTTTGGTATATCAAGATTATTTGTCCTTGATGAAACTCATCACACTACTAGCAAAGTCGTAGGAACCCCGTAAGTATTAATATAATCTCCCCTCTTGAAATATGACTTCTATTTTTATGGAGTGGATTTTAGAGAAAGAATATATAAATATGTTCTAACAATTGACAATTGCAGTGGATAGATCGGAAGACCTGAGTATGAATGTATAACCAGTTCTCTATTAAATCAGATGTCTTTAGCTTTGGTGTCCTAGTTCTTGAAATTGTGAGTGGCAAAAAGGTCTATGGATTTCAGTGCAGCGAGACTATGGAAGGCCTCCTAAGTTGTGTAAGCACAAATATAGACATGCAGTGCTTAATCAACTTGATTTCGAATATTAAGGATATGATACCAATACTAAACTTAAACATTCCAATTTCTTAGGTTTGGAAAAGATGGCAACAAGGATCAGTCATAGAGATAATAGATCCAGCATTTAGGACGTCTTCAGTACACTTCCAAAACATTAAGCGATGCATTCACATTGGTTTGTTATGTGTTCAAGAAAATCCAAATGATAGACCTTCAATGGGCTTGGTGATTCATATGCTCTCTGGCTTCTCACAGACCATGCCAGTGCCCTCACAGCCTGCGTTTTTCATGTCTGACAGTCGAAGCCTACAGGAGAACTTCTCATCCAATGATCAACCAGATAACGCTGCTAATTGGCCAACCAATGACGTGTCACGATGAGCGAGTTAGACGCAAGGTAACTTCAAGAAGCATGAATACTAGTTGCTCTTATCATGATTTCGTAATGTAATGGTTTAGGGATAATGATATCTCAAGTTGGAACAACATTACTTGTTGGCAAACAAAGCATATACACATTCTTGTGTTTCAGTTTTGAGTTTTGAAAACATTTTCAATTTTCTGTTTTCAACGATTGCCTGCAAAATGGTTGAATATGGATTTGGTTTGTCATTTTCTGAAAATAAAAAACTAGAAAACCCATCCTGTTTAAGATTTAATAGATTATTGTTTTGACTATTTGTAATGAGTTTGTTTATGAATTAAACTGCAAGTACTAATTAGTTAAAATTAACATATATTCAAAATAAAATTAAGCACATCAATGAAGTGTCTTCTAGATAATTATAAGTTTCCGGTAATCATTTCAGGTTTTAGTAGTCATTTCACCTAAACAAGATAATGACGCACAGAGGTTTAGCTCAACAAAATGAACTTACGAAGTCACCTTGTAAATTTCCATCATATAATTTGAAATTTCAAAGATAAGGCATTTTTTCCTAAGTAATGCTTCTTAATATTCTTAAGCTAGCAAAAAATCAATAGTTCAAAGAAACTCAGCAACGTCAGTTGCCTGTTGCGTCAAAAAAAGGGGCAAATTAAGTTGAAGAAAATGTAATTTTTGGTTCTTCTAATTTAATAATTCTTCAAAATTGGCTTCTCACTCATATATCATTTATTCGTTTCCTTTGCATCGTAGAAGCGGCAATAATATATACTCCCTCTGTCGCACAAAGATAGTTCACTAGTCATTTTTATACAGATTAAGGAATGAATGATGGTTTTTTTTTTTTTTTTTTGATACAAGGGGGACAAGGGGAGGGGAGGGGGATAATAAGGGTGGGGAGGATGGGATTCAAACCCAGGACCTCAGCTCTGGAACGTGAATACCTAACCATTAGGGCACTTGTTTGAATCCCGAATGATGGTTAATAAGGTTGAAATATTAAATTTTACTTATATATATATATATATACTAATATATTACCCGTGCATTGCACAGGACTAAAAATGGGCTATTTTTCTCTAAAAATGATTTAATCATAAATTATATATTTTATAACCATAGATACTGTAATGAAATCGGTTCATGGATGATAAATTAATATAATAAATCAGAATGAATGTGCTCGATGAATACGTAAAAAAAAGTTTTAATAAATGATACTGAGGTCACAGTTAATAAAGATTTACGTTTCAATACATGTTTCCCCAATCTGGTTATAACCAATCAAGTCTCATTTCACAGTCTAAGGGAATGGTCTATATTTTTCAATAGAATAATGTTATTTAGCACCACTGGTGCCTGACACCATATCAAGGTAGTACTAAATGATTAGTTAAATTAAGTGAATTATTTATTTATTTATTTATTTTCACTTATCATTTAATAACACATTGGATGTGACCTAGACTGGCGCCAAGCACCACTAGTGCTACATAGCATTATTCTTCTCAATAATATTACCGGTGTTGCAATCTTTACTTTCAACTCATAACTTGGAAAACTTTATGCTGTTTAAGAACTCAGGTGTATATTTACCCTCTAAGAAATTAGCACCGCCTTTATCTTTACAGCACAAGTCAGAGCTTAAATATGATATTCCTTTAACTGCATTCTGTGACAACATGTAATCTTTAACAAATTCAACCACATTAATGTTGGTTCTAGGATTGCTCTATGTTGTAGGTAACTTGCATCATTGTTGTGGCACAAAAATGCAGGGTAAGTGCTTTTCACAATTACAGCGATACGATCATATGTATAATGCACAAAGAAGTCATCAAGAACTTCAATAGTGGCATGTCCATCATTTTGCCCACCAGGTGTTCCATCACCTATGCTCATAATCCACTATGAGAAAGCCTTCAACTCATCTGACTCTTCACTCGACCCACTATTTTGAAGTCTCATGTTTTTAATTAACTTTAGAATATTACGATCATTCCATAAATACGATGAATTACCTGTGCGTGCATTACACGGGATCAGAAAACTAATTTTTTATAAAATGCCCTATTTATCAATTGTAGACACATTATATTGCAAAGTATATTCGAAAACCCAAGCCCCCCTGGGGACCCGTCTTGCTAAGAATGAGCACATACGGGCATCCAGTCGCTTCCCGAATGCTTGGTGGGGGGACGGTTTTCGCTTGCCCTGCATCGAAACCCGTTTTATTAAAAATAATTTATTATTATTTAATTTTAAAAACCACAAGTAACCTACATTGCCGTGGCTCAAGCTTATAAGCTTTTATAAGTAACCTCAAACATTTATCACTTGAACTCTGTTAGGGCCACAAAAAAAGAAAAGAAAAGAAAAGAAATTTGTAAACTGGGGCAGGTTACGGGGATCTTCCCCATCTTGCCCCCGCCCTGATTGCATCCTCATCAGGAGTTAATAAAAATTAAAGAGTCGAATCACACTATCTATTTCTAAAAGTTAATTTAATGAATTTGTTGAAACATATTTTTACACATTTACTCAATAAAGTAAAGCGTATATTCGAGTTATAAAGTCTTTTAGGGACGTTCTAAATCTTTGGTGGTGAATAGGAAATAAAAGGTAATATGTTAAATATATTTTACAACGACGTACATCATTCAACTTCTGCTATACAAAAAATCATCATATATTTTCTAAATCACTTGGGCGATGTATGAAAATCATAATTTACAAAATTTATTATACAACAATGAATATCATTCAAATCATTATAAATACGAACCATAGTATATGTAGCGTAACATATTATGATACGATTAGTCAAATTTTTATTATTTGGTGCACGAAAAAAATAAATATATAAGAAATCAAGGCATATTTTTATTGAAAAATAAAAAACATAATGTCATTAATTTTTAATTAAAAATTTTTTAAAATAGCAAAATAATTAATAATTATTTTTTAAGTTAATTATAATTTTTTTCTATAGATAAACAATTATAATGGGGAATCTATAACAAAGCACATAAACAGTTATTTAATAAAGTTATTTGATGTTCATGAATTCATAGTTAACCTTTTTTTTTTTAATAACACAAACAATCTGAAAATTGGTAAATAAGGATTAGTCAAATTTTTATTATTATTCGCACGTAAAAAATAAATAAAGAAATAAAGACATATTTTTTCGCTAAAAGGAAAAAATGTAATGTCATTAGTTTCTAATTAAAATTTAAAATTTTCTAAATTAGCAAAATAAATCATCATATAGTTTCTTAAGTGCAAATAATAATAATTTTTAAGAAAATAATAAAAAAAGACAGAGAGAAAAGTCTACAAAGCAATTAACGGTTAATGTTGCTTGATGAACTTATTTAACGTTTAGAAATTCACCTTTTTTTTTAATTTAAACCACAATTCTAAAAGGGTAATAAAGAAATAATTAATATGCCAACTTATTTTCCCAACTAAAAAATAATTAATAAAATACAACTTGTTTTGTGACATATTTAATTAATATGCTAACTTTTTTTTTTACACGCATCGTTAAACGTTATTTTTAGGACTGATTGATTACAATTAAGTGAAATAGAAATTGGTCGGGAACTAATTAATAACATATATGTTCATTTAGTTTTCAAAATATAAAATACAAAAACAAAAAACTTAACCATGTTTTCATTAGTTTCCAATAAAAAATTTGTAAATACAAAAAAAAAATTAAAAGTAAAAATAACCATAAGTTTTTCCAAAGCATAAATAATGATCCCACCGTCCTGTAAAAAAAGTCCTATATTATTTTTCACATAATCTTAAAAAGTCCAATTAATATTCTTAGAAAGATAGAATTTTGAACATTTTTCATAATATACTCTTCATTTAATTGTTATTCAACTTTATTAGTTCTTATTTATTAATCTCAATGCATATTAAATGGGAGCACATAAGAAAATTAAAAACTAACTACCTAAAGTTGACAATAGTTTCGGACAAAAAACCCTTTCTATGGGATTGGGAGTAATAATTCTTTGAAAAAATGGCACGTTATAGAAAAATCAATATATATAAGTATTAACGCAAAAAAGTAATGAACAAATCCAACTTTATTTATGACACATTATATGGTCAAGATGACATTATGTAATTATATGATATACATAGATATGCTAATTTATTTAAATATGAATCATTTAACGCTAATTTTAAAACGGATTGACTATATGTTGAATACAAATTAAGTAAAGAAGTAATTAATAAGAGATATTTTCCTTAGTTTTCAAAGCATACGATACAAAGATAGAAAGCATTATTTTAAAAAAAGTAGTTCAAAATTCAAAATGGAAATTAACCATAAGACTCGGCGGAACATAAGTAATAATAAATTTAAAAAAAAAAACTTTCTTTCAAAAAAAAAATAAAAGAAAATAATAAAAATAAAAAAAAAGAAATGAGGCTGCAAGGCAGTTAATAGTTAATAGTTGAATTTCCAAGGCACGCGCGTGAAGGTGTGCTTTGGAAACGAAAAATGGTTTTAAAGTCTCAATTAATACTTGGTTGGCCCCAATGCCTTGCATTCAATTTTCCTTTGCTCAAGAAACACAAACTTAAAAAAAAAAAAAAAAAAAAAAGAAATTCCAAATTTGGCAAGTGAAATTTTACCGCACAAATCTAAAAATAGACTATCCCACTTTAATAAGATATATGTAGATATATATATATATACTTTTATGTCTCATTAATTGTTTGAAAATACTTTCATAAGCAGGCAATTGATGTGGAGTAATTACATATACATTAATTAAGAGCATATATGGACATGAAAAATTAAAGTAGATATGCTTAATATGGTAAGTCATCTTTGTGAGATGGAGGAAGTATTAAATTAAATAAGAAATTTTTGTTCTTTTCTCCTCCACTTCTCATATCAATATATATATATATATATATATTAAGCAAATATGAAAAAGATAATCTTGAAGTTGTCGTTCATAATAATAATTTAATCGACAACAGATTATATTTTTCTTCAGACCTGGGTCTTGATGTTCAAACTTTGAGGAATCATGCTCTATTAAAATTGAGTTGTGCTTTTTGAACGAAATGACCAACAAACAGTTAAACAAGAAAGACGGTATGTGTAACAGGAGCATCGGGATACATAGCTTCATGGATAGCCATGTTATTACTTGACCTCGGTTATACTGTTAAAGCATCTGTTCGTGACCCAAATGATACAGAGGAGACAGAGCACTCGCTTGATGAAGCCAAGGAAAGACTTCAGTTATTCGGAGCAAAACTATTGGAAGAAAGATCCTTCGATGCTGTGGTTGAGGGTTGTGAATGTGTTTTCCATGCCGCTTTGCCTTTCTTTGATGCAAAGGGAACGCTAAATATCTTGAATCATGCGCAAAAATACCATCCGTTAAAAGAGTTGTTTTCACATCTTCTATAGCTACTAATATTGGGAATGGCAGACTTCTAACACCTCAAGTGGTGATTGATGAAACTTGGTGGTCTAGTCCGGAGTACTGCACACAAATAAGTAAGGATTTAAAAATGGGGTTGTTTATAAATAGATTTAAAATTCAAAATTTGTATAAGTGGCGTAATGTAATCGTGCTATGTGGAATTAATAATTAGAATGATGTGAAAACTTATATCACATTAAAGAGGTGACTTAATAGTGTGTTGCCCAGTAGCGGAGCCAGGCTTTATATTTTGGGGGGGGGGGGGGGAAAAAAATATTAAAATCATGTATAAATTTAGTATCGAACTCATTTATGTATATTTTTATATGTGAATATTTACACCACAAAATGATCATACATAAATATATCATTATATAGAAAAAAAAATATTAGTTTAGGTTTGAGAGTGGAGATGATTTTGCATTTGAATTTGTCTTCTTGTATCCTCGTATAACTCACTGATAAGAAAATACATTAGGAAAATATAATGTAAATATATAATACATGATACACCAAAAGTGGCACAAATAATCATCTAAGCATCCAAACTAAGCTAATCAATAATTGCAACTGTTATCCCTTTGTGAGAGAACCTAAATTACATTAGTAGATAGCA
>CAVNYN010205866.1:0-19501 GCA_963692815.1 Nyctanthes arbor-tristis | reverse complement strand
CTGTTTAGCACTCTTCCAAGAGATAGTACCTCCAGCAAGAAGATAAATATAGCCTGACGTAGATTTCTTATTATCTTGGCATCCAGCGAAATCGGAGTTAGTATACCCAATGATCTCAAGCTTACTCGACTTTCGATACGTGAGCATGTAGTCTTTTATTCTCTGTAAGTACCGCAAAAGACCCATTTAGCTGCTTTCCAATGGTCCACTCCTGGATTGCTTAAGTATCTGCCTAACATCCCTATAATGTATGCAATATCTAGATGCGTATAAACTTGGGCATACATCAGACTCCCCACTGCTGAAGCATAAGGAGTCTTCTGCATTTCTTTTTGCTCAAAATTATTCTTAAAGCACTAAGTGAGACTAACTTGTTTCCCATAGATATAGGGGTATCCTGTGTTTACAATCCCTCATGACATATCTCCTAAGAACCTTTTCAATATAGCCTTTTTGTGAAAATCCAAGAATACCCTGAGAGCGATCCCGGTGTATCTGAATACCTAATACAAAAGAAGCGTCACCAAGATCTTTCATCTAAAAATTCTTAGCTAGAAATCTCTTGGTTTCGTTCAATAAGCCTATATCATTGCTAGCAAGCAAAATGTCATCTACATATAAAACCAGAAAAATATACCTACTCCCACAGAACTATGGTATACACAATCATCGACTAAATTCACCTCAAATCCGAAAGAGAAGATCACTTGATGAAATTTGGAATACCATTGTCAAGATGCTTTCTTGAGTACATAGATGGATTTCTTAAGTTTGCAAACCATATTCTTTGGATCTCCTGATAAAAAGTTTTATGGCTGCACCATATAACTCGTTTCATCAATGTCACTATTTAGAAATGTTGTCTTTACATCTATCTAATGTAACTCAAGATTGAAATGCACCACCAATGTCTTTATAACTCTGAAAGAGAGATCGGAAGATACTGGAGATAAAGTCTCTTTGCAGTCGATGCCTTCCTTCTGTGTAAAGCCCTTTACAACAAGACATGCCTTGTATCTATCCACATTGCCTTTTGAATCCCTTTTGTTTTTAAATATCCATTTGCAACAAATAGGTTTTCCAACTTCTGGCAATGTTTTGAGATCCTACACATCATTATCCTTCATGGACTTAATCTCCTCATTAATGGCATCAATCCACTTTTGAGAATTAGAATTTTCCATGGCTTGATGGAAGTTGATTGGATCAATGTCCATCACTCCAATGTCAGCCTCATGTTCTTGAAGAAATACAATATAGTCAACTGGTACTGCACTCCTTCTCTCTCTAGTGGATCTTCTAAATGTCATAAGTTCTTGAGGTGGTAGAGTTTGTTCTTCTGGAACTATTACTTCATTGGGAGGTTGTTCGACATTGTCTTGATTTGTTATTCTTGAACAAAGTCAAGAATGGAATCCTGACCAATGCTAATAACGCATGAGGGAATATCAACATATTCCTCTTCAAGGACAAAGTCCTAAGCATTTCTACCCCTGCAAACTCGATATCCTCAAAGAACCGAGCATTTCCTGACTCGAAAATCGACATAGTAGTGGGATCATAAAACTTGTACCCCCTGGATCTTTCAGAATATCCAATAAAATACAAGTCACATTTCTTGAGTCTGGTTTCTTTTCTTTAGGCCTATAAAGCCTTGCCTCAGCTGGACATCCCCCAATATGCAAGTGCTTTAAACTAGGCTTTTTGCCTGTCCAAAGTTCATAAGGGGTTTTGGTAGTTTCTTTTGTCAGAACTCTATTAAGAATATAAGCTGCAGTCTTGAGTGCTTCTCCCCAGAGTGATTCTGGTAAGGTAGAATGAGATATCATACTCTTCACCATGTCCTTAATTGTTCTGTTTCATCTTTTAGCAACACCATTCATAGTGGGCGAACCCGGCATAGTGTACTGTGGGACTATACCAGATTCCTTTAGTAATCTAGGAAAAGGTCCTAGACTTTGTTCACCTGAACCATCATATCTGCCATAGTATTCACCACCACGATTAGATCTAATGCTCTTAATCCTTTTGTTGAGTTGGTTCTCAACTTCAGCCTCACAGTTTTTGAACACATCCAGCGACTGTGCCTTTTCATAAGGAAGATATATGTAGCTATATCTAGAAAAATCGTCTATGAACATTATAAAATATTATTGACCATTCCAAGAAGTTGTAGGAAATGACCCAAAAATGTTTGTATGTATAAGTTCTAAGACGTCCAAAGCCCTGTTAGCTTCAAATCTTCTTTTGTTGGTTTGTTTCTCCTTTTATATAGTTAATGCAAACATCAAAATCTGCAAAACTGAGGGATCAAGAATTCCATCTGACACAAGTCTCTCAATTTTCCGTTTGGAGATGTGACCTAATTTCTTGTACCATAATAAAGCAGAATTCTCATTGGCTAATTTTTGTTTTACACATCGTGTACTTAATTGTAGGGATTCATTAAATGAGGCAATTGTATCAATAAAATAAAAATTATCATATGCTAACAAAGAACTGGAACCAACCAGTCTTGAATCATGAAACAAAATGAATTTTCCATTTCCAAATGAATGAAAATAACCAAATTTGGCCAAAGTAGGAATGGAAATTAAATTTTGTCTAAAAAATGGTACAACAAATGTCTCATCAAGATCCAAATAATGTCCAGTCTTTAACAATAGTCTAAATTTTCGTATTGCCTCTACTTCAACCTTCGTGCCATCAGCAAGATAGATGTATCTTTCACCATCACTTGGTTTTCGGCAACTCAGGCAACCCTACATAGACACACTGATGTGAGTGATTGCACCAGAATCTATCCACCATGTGTGCCGAGGTACCGAATTTAAATTAACCTCAGAACAAACCATAAGAAGCATACCTTTCATAGCATGCCTAGCATAATAATTGGATCTCAATACTTCTTCTTATGCCCTCAACTCCACAGAAGAAACAACCAGTACCTTCTGAATCATTTGTTTTCTTTTGTTGTTGCTTTTGAGATGCTATATCTGTAGTTTCTTTACTCTTTTTTCTTTTGCTTCCCTTGTCCTTTTTTTTAGAGGCTGAGGAGATCAGCACTTTCTGTCCTATCTTGCTTTAACCTTTCATCTTCCTGAACACAGTGTGATATGAGATCATTTAGAGACCAAGTCTCTTTTTGACAATTATAGCTCACTTTAAATTGATTAAACTGTAAAGGAAGAGATATAAGAACCAAATGCAGTAGCAAGTCCTCAGAGAGGTCAAGCTTAAGTGCTTTCAACTTTAAAGCAAGATGAGACATCTCCCTATTTCCTAATGTTGCCTTTACTTGTGTACCTCATTTAAATAAGACTTGCGAAAAGTGTACCAATTTCAGCCTTTTCATTCTTAACAAACCTTTTTTTCAATATCAGCAAGTAAATCCTTAGCTGGTACAATATTTTCAAAAATTGTGCCCCTGAATGCTTCTGGAATGGCCTTCTTCATGATCATCAAACGCATGCGATTTGATCTCTCCCACCTATCCACATTCCTCTTTTGATCAGAGGTACTCTAATTTCTAAGAGGTAGAGGAGGATCTTCCCTTAACGCAAGGTCGAGATCCATGACTCCAAGAACTATTAGTAAGTTCTCTAGCCATGACTTGAATTTGAAACCATCTAGTAAGGGAATAGAATTGATGTTGGTAGTAATATTAGCAAGAGTCATAGCTGAACAGAGAACAACAACACACAAAACAAGCTCACATCAATCTTCAATACCAAAAAAAAAAAAAACACAATAATAAATTCAAATAAAATTAAACCCCATCTCAAGATATCAAACACTCCATTAATATTTTGTTTTTGGATAAAACATTAACTTGTAACTGCTATCTTGGTGTAGTAATCAAACACTGACAATAAGAACGTGTCGAACAATAAATCTTCCTTTAGGTTGGTTTATTGTTCACACATAAAACTGAATAATCATCACGTGTTTATTACCACAGGTGCTCATGCAATTTTGTCAAATATCAACCTTCCTTTGGGCCGATCAATATTCACATAAGTTACACGCACATGACCATTTGTATTTCAAAATAAATCGATTTCTACAAGAGAGGTTACTTCGATGACATGTTACTTCAATTAATTTACCTCAAAATACATACACAACTGTATCAATATTTGAATTTATGATTGTTCCTTAATAATTCCTAAACCATAGGAATTTAAATCCAAAGCAATAATAATCGAAGGGTTAAATCCAAATCCATTGCATAAATTAATACAATGGTATGATAAATTGTTCATAATCCTAATAAGCTAAATCTATAATAATTAACCTTTAACTTAATAATATTATTAGAATGAATTAATGACCAAAATAGCCACTGAAATCTGCCGAAACCGAAAACTTCAAAATATCTTTTTTATATTTAATATTTTGCACAGTGGCCCAATAATTCAATGATGACATTGAATCCAGGATAATATACAACATCAATAGCCGCCACAAGTCATCAAGTTAGAATTCATAAGACAAATTTACAATGTTTTGAATTCAAAACCGAATACAAAACCATATTCAAAACCGAATTCATGATTCCCCAGTTACACAAACTGCAATATTTTATAATTCATATATCGCAACCATATGCAACAATCTGAATCGGTTTACCACATATTTACAAATTACAATAAATACAAAACATAATGCACGGATGCCTTTCGTGATAAACTGAGTCAAATCAAAATTAAATCACGTAACAAAATCATAAACATAATATTCATAAATCCTCAATTAATCAAACGTGGGATGGCTTTGATACCACTTGTTGGGATAAACCTTTTGTGGATAAAATCACATAAAATCCTAATCCCATGTTGAAACATCAAGAATTAAAATCTTGAGATGTGGAAGCATACCTGAATCGAAAGACATTGTTAACTCTCTAGAGTCGTACAGTTGGCCTTCCAGATCAGTAAGGTTTCTTTAGGTTTTCTCTTTGAAGATGGGATGTCAGACAAGATAGAATTTCTTGAACGTGTGATCTAGGGACTATAACCGATGTATATATAGAGATAACAAACGCGTTATCCCTAAGGTTTCTCTATTTCAACCCATCATTGAAATAGAGAATATCCAATGGGTCTCTACATATTAAAGGCTCACACCCTACTAGATACATTAAAGCCCAAATTACCGAAACCTTATTAAATTTCTTTAAGCGGGCTTAACCTTATATAACAGCCCACAACACGTGATTATTAACATATAAGCCCAATGTTGGATTAAGGATCCAACAATCCATCCTTCCCATATTTCCCCTCCCGTCCTCTGTTTTCCCCTTGTATCAAAAAATCATAAGTACAAAATAAGCCAAAGCTTCTAAACATATATTCCCATAAAGCACGATACAAGTGAGAAAGAACGGGATCAGGTGACTAGGTAAGAACTAAACCTCTTGGAATAAAATATCTAAAAGCACATGATACCATTTGGGCAACGTTTTATGTTGACGTGTATGTTTGAGACGACGTCAAACACGATGATTTTGTCTTTTTTTCTTTTTTAGATCGGAAGAGCGTCGTGTTGGTGGTTTCCTCAAAGGTATATGTTACTTACCAGGCATAATTGTGGAAAACCACCAAACATGTACTCTCCAAGTAAAGTTGTGCTGTTTGAACAAAAACATATATAAAAAATTGAATATAACTGACACATAGCATAATCTTATTTTTCAACACATCACACCACTTTTACATTAATGGTAACAACGTTGGCTACATGTCCTTTTAGTCACACTTCTTTTATATATTTTTGTCCAATTAGAATTATTCCTCCAAATATTGAGAAACAGAAATCCAAGTACCCAATTGCCAATTATGTATCATGCCACAAGGCCTTTTTTGACACCATAAAGACGTGTGCTCTTCCGATCTTGAGAGCATTCTTTATGCCAAATTTCGACTAGTAGTAAGGAGGCATTGACAGACAAACAACATACTCAAACTATATATAAAATGGAAGCGTTGATTAAAAATGAAAAGTGAGATCTTGTTCGATTACCAGAAGGGAAGAAGACAGTTACATGTAAGTGTGTGTTCTCTATCAGGTATAAGATAAACGGATCTTTTGAAATATACAAACTAAGGCTAGTGGCAAAGGGATATACATAGACATATGGTGTTAATTAATTATTAGGAGACATTCTCATTGGTGGCTAAATTGAACACTATTTCTATCTTATTGTCAGCAATTTTGGATTGGCCTCTTCACAATTTCAAAAATACATCTTTACTCTATATGGACTAATGTAGTCTCCAAGGGCATGGTTTGAGCGATTTACTCTTGTAATGAAAAAAATATGGCTTCTAACAACATAAGTCTAATCGTAGTTTGTTTCTAAAATATCAATATGGCAAGGTAACGGCCTTAATAGTTTATGTGGATAACATGATTATTAAAGGAGATAATGCAGAAGAAATATCTCAGCTTCAAAAGTGAGTTGACAATGAAATTTAAGATGAAGAATCTAGGAGGACTCAAGTAATTCTTGGGAATTGAAGTGACTAGATCTTTATATGTTATATCCCTCTCTCAACGAAAATATATACTAGATTTACGAATTGAAGTGGGAACAAATTAAAAACCAGCAAATTCTCCCATTATTTAGAATCTTCAACTTGGAGAGGACTCAAATCATGTACCAGCAGATAAAGGAAGATACCAAAAATTAGTTGGAAAATTTATTTATTTTTCTCATACTCGACCAGATATTGCGTATGCTACTATTGTTATAAGTCAATTTATGATAACCTGAGAAAGAGTCATATGGAAGCAATAACAAGGATACGTTACTATTTGAAGTTATCTACTGGCAAAGGACTTCTATTCTTAAGGTTAAGATTGATGGAAGACCAATGCTAATTGGGCAGTTAGTGTCATAGGTAGGAAGTCCACGTCAGGATACTTTACTTTTGTAAGAAGAAATCACATGGAGAAGCAAAATACAAACGGTAGTCAAATTGTCAAGTGCACAGAATGAATTTAAGGTGACGTCTAAGGGTCCTTTTGAACTGTTATGGCTAAAGAAACTACTAAAAGAAATTGGTTTTATGCCTAGCACCGAGATGAATCTCGTTTGTGATAATAAAGTTGTAACTCCTGTCGCCCACAACCCTATCCAATATATCAGACAAAACACGTGGAAGTAGATAGTGTGAACAACTCAATTTGCTACAATGTCTTTCATTGATACAAGCCAAAGAGAAGAAATCAAAAGAGAAGGGAAGAAACAAACCCTAGTTGTCATGCAAAAGAATTCTATGTGCAAAACAAAGAATACAGATCCTTTAATATACAAGGACTAACTTACACAAACTAATAACATGAAATACTAAACTAGCAAAACTATATAAAATAATACTATAAAAACTATACTATAACATCTTCCTGGAAACTCATGGTGCTACAACTAAAAGCAACGAGAGTTTGCCACATAGAAAATGAAAGCAATAAATCAAATGTGACTTAGAGAAAAGATCTGCAAGCTGCAAACAAGAGAAGACAAAGGGTTAGGTTATGGTGCCCTGCTGACAGTGATGGGGCACAAGATGACAGTCAGTCTCAATGTGTTTCGTGCTCTCATGAAACACAAAATCATGAGATATTTGGATGGCACTCTTATTATCACAGTACATAAGTGTGGGAGAAGAAAGAAAAATTCCCATGTCAGAAAGAAGCCAATGTAATGAGACAATCTCAGTAGTAGTAGATGTTATAGCACGATACTCAGCCTTAGTAGAACATTGAGAAACCACCATCTATTTCTTACTCTGCCAAGAGATAAGGGAATTACCAAGAAGACACAAAACCCTGTAGTGGGCTTCGATCAACGGGATTGCTGGCCCAGTCTACATCAGAATAAGTGCAAAGTTCTAAAGAAGATGTGGATGGAAATAGAAGATTCTGAAAACATGAACCCCAAAGATAGCGTAAAATGCGAACCACAGCTGCCAATGAATAGTAGTTGGAGCAGAAACAAACTGACTAACAACATGTACAGCATAACGGACATTGATCTCAAGAGGTCTATAGTGTATTTAGCATGAGATAACATATACCCTCTACGAGAATAAGCAACTTCAATACCCAAGAAATAATATAAAGGTCCCATATCCTTCATTTCAAATCGACGAGCTAATTCAGACTTTAACTTAGTAATTCCAACAGCATCATCACAAGTAATAATCATTTCATCAACATATAATAAAAGAATAATCTGACCAGCACATGTACACCGAAAAAACAAAGCTGAATCATGATGACTAGATGTAAAACCAAGGGAAGCAACAGCACTAGAAAACCGTTCAAACTAAGCACGAGGTGCCTGTTTAAGGCCATAAAGAGCCTTTTTAAGTTTGTAAACATATCTAAGAGAATTGGACACACTAGGAGGAGGAGTCATATAAACTTTTTCTTGAAGAATGCCATTGACAAAGGTATTCTTAACATCCATTTGACACAGATTCCATTGGCAATAGAGGCAACAATAATGAGAGTACAAACAGTGGTCATCTTTGCAATATGGACAAAGGTCTCCTCATAAGTAAGACCATATTGTTGCATAAAACCCCAAGCTGCTAATCGAGCCTTATACCTCTCAACAAAACCATCCGACTTGGTTTTAATCTTATAGATCCAACGAGAAACAATAGCACTTTTACCTGAAGGCAAAGACATTAAATCCCAAGTGTCTGTATTATGTAGAGTAGATAATTCACCATTCATAGCATGTCGCCAAAGAGGGTCTATAATGGCTTCTTTATATGAAGAAGGTTCAAAAAGGTGATGAATAGATTACAAGAAACAACAGAAAGACTCTGAATAGCAAGAATAGTCAAAATTAGAAAGTTGAGTGAACTTACGTAGGCGTTGAGGATATCGAGGAGATGGTTGAGAAGAAGAAGAGGATGATGATGGATCCTTAGTGTCAGATAGTGCTTGAGAGGCCCTAGGAGGAAGAAGGGCATCAAGATACGGTGCATGTGTACCTGTAGTGGATAAAGATTCAACAGTGACTGGTGTAGGAGAAGAAGAACTATCACTAGAAAAAGGGTCAAGATGAACAAGATCGGATTTGGTCAGTGTAGAAGTGCTATCAATAATAGAGAAGAATGGAATATTTTAAAATTTTAAACTTTACATTTTCAAATTTTTAATCGCGTTGCTCTCGAAATTTATCAAATTTAATTCTTAAACTTAAATTAATGAATATTTATCTTAATTAATAAATTGTAATTTACTTGATTAATTACCATTTAATTAACCATTTAGGCAAATTAAGCGTAATTCACATTTTTACAAAATTTCTTTTATTTTACAATCCCTACAAAAGCTTAGTTATTTAGCATCCTAATTAACCTCTTAGTCCTTAAGTCCAATCTTTATAATTAACCCATGAGTTTAAGACCTTTACCCAAATTAGTAACCCTTATTCAAACCCTCAATCCCATGTAACCCTATGCCAAAATGGTCTCTATAAACTCCTCCCAATACCACCCACTTTCCAGCCCAATCTAGCAGCCACCAAGACAAGGTCTGCCCCTTCTCTCCCTCCTCTCCACCGTCCCCTCTCCCCCGTCCTTGTCTAGAGAATTTTACAAACAACACATACACTGCCTTCACCCACACAAGATATACACATACACAGATACACAACTGCCTATCTTTGCCAAGAACACACAGATACAAATCTGATTTTTGGTGTGTGTGTCAGTGGTAGAGGATGAAGGCAATGTCACCACCACCATTACCACCGCCGTGCGCTAGCCACTGCCGACTGCCCCCCCCACTACCGCAATGTCACCACACATATACACACACACACATTTCACAAATTTTCTGGTTTAAAGCATCTCATTGATATAATAGTGGACAAGAAGGGAGATGGAGCCACATTCTTGGCACCATCACCACCACCTTGCGCCGCCACCACCACCGTGCGCCGCCACCACCACCACTGCCACCTCTACCGCGGCCAACGCCACCACCATCTTCACCCCAAAACACACTCATTCAACTCGGTTCACAGCAACAAACCTAACCCAAGCATCTACATTCACCCCTAGGCTACATAAACCGGCAATTTTTCAAAATTTTTGGGGCAAGGTTCGACCGATTTCAACTCGGTCTCCCCTCCTCAGGCCATGCTTGCACCCAAATCGGCCCTTTAAGGCCATCAACACAGCGGGCGATGCGCTCCAGTGCTGACACCCCCTCTACCGAGTCCCTGCTCTCTCCCCCCTGTTTCCTCTCTGTCGTTCGAATGAGAGGGAGCTAGGGAGTAATTTGATATATTTTTTTGATATTTCACTTTCAGCCCCAAAGTTTTGTCTTGTTTAATTTTAGCCCAAAACCTTCTGTTTTATTTAAGTAAGCATAATGACTTCTAATTTGGTTAGTTTTGACCCTCAAACTTTCGATTCCTTTCGGATGGGCTCAGAAACTTATGTTTTATTTATTTAGCCTATAAACTTTTATTTCTAGTTACTTTAGTCCTTTATTTTGAGGATTCTTTCAAGTTAGTCTTAAAAGTTTATAAGATTTTAATTTTAGTTTATATTTAACCTTATTTGATTAAACCCATAAATTAGTTTATACGTATTTTAATTTAAGCCCCATTTTATGAGATTTAATGACTTTAATTATTTAAATTATAATTTTTTTTTAGATTTATTGAATTTTGAGGATTTCTAAATTAGTTTATTTAAACTCATATATTTTATATTCAAATCTTAGTTAATCCTTGATTTTCTAGTTTCCCCTAACTTTTGGGCATTAGTCATATTAGGCACAACACTTTAAGCATTTTATACAATTATTGTATTATAAATAATTTATTTTATAAAATAACCCATTTTAACAAAAATCCTAATTTGAGTTTCATATTCTTTTATAGGCGAGAAGTGAAGAATAAGTGAGAAGCCCTGCCTATTAACTCGACTTGGAGGAAATTGAGGTAGACTCTTTTCTAAGATATTTTCTCAAAAATAGCGCTAATATTAATTGATTGTTCTATGGATTGCATATGTATATGTGACTTATGTTCTTATATGTTATTGCATGAGCTTAATTGCTTTATGCTTGAGACGAGATGAGACGAGACTTTTGCATTGTTTTATTGCTATGCACAGATTTTGCATGCATGCTATGATGTTACTATGCGCGCTAGTATTTATATGCTTTCGGGCATGAGACGAGAGTCGAAAACCTGCATTTACCATACGATGCTTGTTTTCGAGTAGAGACTTATGAGATATGATTTGCATGTTTATATGTATGTTTCTAGTATAAATTAGTTAATATTGCGCTGAGTCTACTGAGTATTTCTATGAAATACTCACCCATTTCAAAATTGATATTTTGCAGACTTGGAGTCGGAGGTGACGCCTTGAGCAATGGTGGCTTCCAAAATAAATTAAATTAGCCTTATTTTGAATGATTCAAACTTTGTTTAAGTACTTGGAAACTTTTGTTGTTAATTGATTCAAACTTGGTCTAAGTACTTGGAGAACATTTGATGTCGTGTGAAACAGCTGATTATTTCCGATGAATTATCTTTTGTGTTATGACTTTTGAATCAAGATATTTTCCGCATTTTATTCACTCTTAATCAATTTTGATTTATTTTATTTAAAAGAGAAGAGAGAAATATTTTAACGGCGTCTCGGCGCCCGGGGCGTCACAAGTTCACTCACAACTAAATCAACAAAAGAGAAGGGGTTACGATGCAAAATAGAACCCCTAATTCCCTCAAAATCACTACGAAGTTCCATAAAAAGCTGCACTAGTCGTTGCTCATCTCGGAAAGTAATATATTCTTTAAAAGCTCTTTGTCCAGTAGATTCTGCTAGAGCTAACTCATCCCAAATAGTAGTCATTGCATTGTAAAACTCTAACATACTCATATTCTTCTATTGCAATGCTCAAATGTCAATCTCTAGCTGATACCGTTTTGCAAAATTAGACTTAGTATACAACTTTTCCAAATAATCCCAAACCTCTTTTATAGTTTCATACTTTGTCAATTGTGTACCAATATTATGCTCAACAGAATTATTTATCCAAGTAAGAATTTTCCAATTATTGGAATCCCAGATATCTAACTATGTTGCATAATCATTATCAATACTTGCCGGTTTACTAACTGTTCCACTAACACAGCCCCACAATTTCTTTCCTTTAAGAGAGTGTTACATAACATGACTCTAATGAGAATAATTTTTACTACTCAACCGTGCACTAATAGCTTGGAGTGCATCATCAGTTGCTATAATAAAAGAAGGGGAGAAAATACACTAACCAAACTGTAGCAGATTATAAAACAACACGATCAATTCTCACTACCACCATCACAATGTTGGAAACTGAATTCCGATCACACAGGTGTAAACAGAGTCGCTAGAAACGTCGTCACGTGCCTCCCCAGACCGCCTCAATTCTCGTCAGTCCATTGCCACGCGCGTCCGCTCGCCTCCGTCGCCAGTGCAAGATGTCATTTCACCGTTAACAAGCCCACAGTGGTCAGAACTTGATGATATCCTTTGATCGCCAACGGAGTAGTGGAATGTGCTCGAATTGGACGATTTCAATTCGGCTCTATAGAATATGTAACTTTTTCTGTGCAATTTTTTTTTCAATTCCAATTCGATCCAAGGTTCCAATACCAACAACTCAATATGCAACAATGTCTTTCTGTGCAATTTTTTTTTCAATTCCAATTCGATCCAAGGCTCCAATACCAACAAGATCGGAAGAGCGTTCAATATGCAACAATGTCTTTCATTGATACAAGCCAAAGAGAAGAAATCAAAAGAGAAGGGAAGAAACAAACCCTAATTGTTATGCAAAAGAACATGTGCAAAAGAAAGAATACAAGTCCTTTAATATAGAAGGACTAACTTACACAAACTAATAACATGAAATACTAAACTAGCAAACTTTATAAAACTATACTATAAAACTATACTCTAACATATAGAAGCTTCGTCAAAGAAAACCTTGAAGCTAAAATAGTTCGCTTTCCATTTGTGAAGTATGAGTATCAACTTGCTGATGTACTTCCGATTCACGAAGGCTGTGTCTAGTAAAGAGTTTTATAGCTCACTTGTCAGGTTGCGCATTTAAAAACCTATATACATCAACTGAATGTTGGCATGAGCTAAAATTTGTTGGAACAAATTTTATTTATGCTTCAAAGCAACTCTTAATATATTGTTACCACCATTTCTCAACTATTTTTTCGTGTAACAATCCTTATAATAGTGGTTTTATTACATAATAATGATAGCCTACTTATTTGATATGTGGAGGTTACAAAATCTCACTTCTACACCATTTTCCTTTCTCTTTAAATAGATCTGATTTTCATGCGGATTTTTATCTCATGAGAGTTTCATATTACTTCTTCTCTAGTATCAGCACATTCCATTTTATGTTGGAATTAGCCGAGAATCTTTTATTCCAATGAAGAGTGTTGTTCATAGTTTATTCTATATTTTATTTGGACAACTTCAATAAGAAGGCATGCTCATTTTCTCCCTGTGGTCGTGTACAAGGTAGGAGATACCACTGCAAGCTTAAAGGGTTTTATCTTGGAGCCGTATGAGCCGATATTTTTTTATCTTGGAGCCGTATGAGCCTATATTACCTACACGAAGGGAAGCGAATACGACTTTAGGACTGCGTCCTTGACACGGCTCACTGTAAGGGCAACTTCTAAAATTAATTTCTCTATTATTTTCTTTACTTTATTTGATTGAGTTTTAGTTTATCGTGAACTCTTATTTTTAATTTAATATTTGATTATGGGATATTATATTTTCTATACCCAAATCATGAATTTCCATAACAAATTAAAATATAGATTCGAGAACAAAGATTCTAAAACTTAGAGTTTCGTGATGCCCAGGTCAAAATCAGCCATCAATGAAATGAAGATGCTATATTTACAGGAACCTTTCTTATATACGTACACTGAATATTCTTTATATAGATTTTCTTTTTCATTGATTGTATGATTATTTTCTACTGCAACGCATATAGTGAATTGTGGATATTGACTTTGATTCAGAAATGAGAAATATACAAGATTTTCCATTATTATGACAGCTAATTGCCTTTTGCTGTTAACTTTTGGATACATAATTGACTTCAAAAATGAGAAATATAAGATCGGAAGAGCACTAATTGCCTTTTGCTGTTAACTTTTGGAAACATAATTGACATTCCTAAACTTTCAAAAAATTTACCAGTGATCCAGTGAAAGAAATAGTCCGAGCTGAATGTGTGAGTTGATTATGAAATGGTACAACAAAAAATCATACTAACTAGCTTGGCAGTAGAACCAAGGGTAAAATTTTAAAGAGTAATGATAAACGTCCAGATTAGTTCACCACTTCGTTTACTGGTTGTGTATTAACAATAAGGGTAAAACTGTCAATTAAGATATTTAAATAATTTAAGTTTTATATATTTTAGGGTTAAAATTGTACACCGGTGAACTAATTGGTAAACCAATGGGAATGTGTAGCATTGCTCAATTTTAAACTTGCTTAGATTATTTGTCGTATTTTAGTGTCACATTGATTAATTCACGAGCCAATCAACAAAGGTGATCAATAAAATTTAACGTTGGATAAGATATACATTTTACATGTGACTTTGTTCTTAAATTCATCAGTTTCTAAATCGAATTTTACCTATGAGGTAAGATATATTGGTACCCTTTTGTGACTTATTTGGCCTATTATGAAATCAATTTCTTAGGGTAGAGAATCCTTACTTGGAATGGATTTTGTGGAAGAAAAAGTAGTTTGAAGATGAACACAAAGAACTGTAGTTTTGAATTTGAATTGTCAACCAAAAAGGAAAGTTGCACAAAAAATTTGACTTTTCTATAATAATGCCCAAGCTACTAATCATTTTGTTGATCTATTTATATAGCAAGCAATCATGTTCCACATCATAAAAAGTTGGAACACTTTGTCTGCTAACACCCATTTCTTCTATGAATGGGATGTTTGGCCGGTTTAGACACGCGAAACGTACTTTGAACACAAATAAATAGTTAAGTACCCAACTCTAAGAAATTGTAAAGGTCAGAGGCCATATGTGAAATTAACCCTTTATTTATTCCATAATTTGGAACTAAGTTTGGTAACTAATTGAATTGTTTTCCCTTGCCAATAGATACAGACAAACTAATGTATACTTATTCATAAGATATGTCAACAATTTCCTTTCAGGAAAAAAAAATAAAGTTATGTCAACAATTTTGTGGAGACGGGATCAAGGGGTTGACCTAGTAGTTAAAGGCTCACCCCCTTGTCGGGAGTTCCCGAATTTGAACTCCATATACCCCTCCCCTCTTCTCCCTTTGTATCCAAAAAATTTTGTGGATTCAAAAAATTGAACGTGATTAAATAGATAACAAAGGAGAGTTGTAGAACTAACTAGAGAAAATGCTTTTGATAAACAACTAGTCCTTTAGCAAGTAGTTTAAATCGTCTATAAACTATTGCATGAGGCTCTGTGTGGGAACCTATGTCCCGTGATATTATTTTAGCTTAAATTGTTTATAAACTACTTTCCAATCACTCTAAAAAATTGATATACAGTTCTAGGTACTCCTTTTCTTTTCTTTTCTCTTCTTTTCTCTTCTTTTCTTTCTCCCTCCCTCCTCCCCCCCCCCCCGGGTTGTAAATTTTCTCAAGTAAAGAGCCTTTACAAAGAGTATCTTTTCACCAAAAAAAAAAAAAAATTAAAATCAAAATTATAAAATTTTTGACATATCCACCTTATTCTTTATATTTGCCTCTACACTTTTTAACTTTCTAGTATGTACGTGGTTATTATACCTTGTTTAACTGCCAAAAGAAATAGTTTTCAAAATACATATTCAATACACTTTTTACTTTTCAATGAACGTATTTTTTAACTTGCTGGGTGTGTATGCGTGTGAATATATATGACATGAGAATAATACTATTTATTATCTTAGTTGGGAATTGAGATCAATCTTTAGTGATGTATTATCGCAAAATAAGACCAACAAAGCGAGGCTGGAAATTGATGCACTGCTCAATCTTATAATTTAATGTAATACTCTCTCCGTTCCACAAAGAAATTCCCCTTTCATTTTTCATATAAATTAAAAAATATATCATTTAATATTATTGAAAATGTATAATTTAACAATATATTCCTAATATATATTTTGAATTATTTAATGTTTTATTTTAGTTGTTCTTTATTGTTGATTATTATTACTATACACCATAAATGAGAGTATAATAGAACACTAAAAAATTAACTTGGGAATGGGGAATATAATTTGGTACAGATAAAAAATGAAATAAGGAATATCTTTTTGGGCGGAGGAAGTATATCTTTGCCACATCAAGTAGAAATTGATCTCTAATAGAGATGATGATAATAATAATATATATATATATAAAAAATAAAGATCATATTAATGGAATTGAAGAATGTGAAGGGGAAGAAAAATAATGGAGAAAAAAGTCTCTTACACAAGGGGAAAAGTATCAATGTGTTACACAAGAACATTGCATATTTAATTAGTTGGTGGCGAAGAAAATGAAATCTAGGGAAATCCGTTTATCAAAAAAAAAAAAAAAAGCTCTATTATTATCTTTTAATGAAACTTGACCAGTCTAAACAAAATCTAGACCCACAAATAAATTAAAATATAAATCTTTCAAAGAATGATATGTTGCGTCAGACACCTATATATAAATGTCAAGAGACACAAAACCAATAAAAATTTGGACCACACTTACAATCAAAATCCATGATTGAGGTGGTCCATAGAAGGTAGCTTTTATTTTTGTCTCACAATAAAACTCTTTTTTTCTTAGGAAAAAGAATCTTTCAAGATTATTTTGTTCTTTTAAGATATATTAATATACATATATTTGGGAAACGAGTTGGGGTTGGGAGTTAGGAGGGGGCATAAATGATGTTGATCACACTTGAGCTACCATGTTTGTTTAGACCATGGACCACACTTTTATGTACCATTTTCTTCAATTTTTGGGTTCTATTGGAACCATACTTGGTTCTAATGTCATTAAATTATATGCTTGCTATGGTCCCGTATTTATGAAGTTTGACCATTCTTTTTCTATATTTTAAAATCAGTGTTTCACACGTGTGTTCTCTGACAAAGTATGACAATAATAATCATAATAATAATATAATGTGATGAAACTAAACGTACTGAAAAAGTAATGAATAAAGCAACACTTTAAATAAGAAAAATGATTTTTTTTTTTAGATAAAAACAAAGTTTTAGAAACCTTCTTAATACACATTATACCACATTTATCGTTTCATTAGTTGGTTTATTATCCTTATCGCATATAAATATCTTCAGACTGACCCAGCTAACTCATGGCTAGATATGACTGAATGCTTGACACCGTCAAGAATTCGATAGAACTTGATGATGATGATTATGATAGCTCGTAATGTGGCAAACCTAGAAAACAGTAGATTATGACAAATAATTGAAGGTTTGCGGGGGGAAAAAGGAATAATTAATTAATAAAGATAATAATAATTGAAGATAAAATGTAAATAACATTATCACAAATAATTCTCTGTCATGAGAAAATAGTAAGTAGAATAAGAAATGGGAAACTGGTTTATAATACGATACTTAAAATCGAGCATTATCATGAAAATTAGTATTTCACCCGTGTATTGCACGAAAAAACAACTTTATAATAATATAAAATGTAAAAATTGAGCAATTAGTCAACAACAAATGGGAGAAATTTCTAGTACTCCATAAATATCTACTCTATATTATATGGCAAAATCAAGAATTGACATTTGAATTCAAAGGCCTCAGTTTTTCAATGACCAAGAGTACTAAAAATTTGTCCCAACTAATAAGATGGTAATGTTGTGGTTCTTAGACACAATAAGCAGTTACCTTCTTAATCCTTCTCGATTTTCACAATTTTGTTCCTAGCAATAAACCGTTCCCGCTACTGAAGCAGATCGGACTCCAATCTCAGAGCACGATCTCTAATCAAATGTAGACAACTCACCTAACATAGGTGAGTTAGCATCATTTGATTGGAGCTTGAGTTCTGAGCTCAGAGGCAGATCTGTTTACCTAAAAAATTGTAATAATAAACTTCTAAAATATTAGTACTCCATTCTCCACCCCCTCCACCACTTAGTACATGTATGTAAAACAAGAATTTCCCCATTTAAATTACTAAGCACGCTTCACTGTCCTTAAAACATCCACAATAGTTGTGCTAATTTAAGCTACCCATATAAGTAAGAAAATAGAGTTTTTAGTTAATGCCAAATGATACATGAGCAAGTAAATTTAAACAATTACTTGACAATCATATTAGATGTGTTAAATTTAGCTATTAAAGTCTATTAAGTTTCAGTTTACCTCATTGTTGTCAAAAGTTTTGGTCAAATATTATCAAATAAATAAAAAAATTTTATTGATAAAAGTGCCAACTCAAGCTAAAAAAAAAGATTCCTTTAATTCAACAATAGCACTAACGTCACAATTGCGACACAAAAACTGATCACCCGCCAGACGTCTGGCAGGCCACACCGCCAGATGTCCTACGTGGCGGCTTTTAATTGGGACAACTGACATGGAATGACCATTGCATGTGGGTTGTCCCATTGCGTGTGGGTTGTCCCAATTAAAAGCCGCCACGTCGGACGAATGACAGTGTAGCCCATCAAACGTCTGGGGGTGAATGGGACTCAAGTTTGACATGTAATTAACAAAAAATCTCTAACAACTCCACCTAACACCTCCAATATGAATGTTCTTAGTTGCAAGGAAAAAAAACCACCCAAGTCAATAAAGTCAAAAGTAAGGGGAAAAAAAAAGAAAACTATATTTCAGAATAATATCCTATTTAATATAATAAACCCTAAATGTGCAATGCTTTTTGAAATTACAAAGGGGATTGTGGGGGTGGGGAATCGAACCCTTGATCAATGGTTTAAGAACCTAACTAGGATGTCATTAGACTACCAGGGTCTTTGCAATGCTAAAAAAATAGAACCGTAAGTTTGCAATTAAATAAAAAAGACTACTATTTTACATGGAGATTGTTGCCAGTTGGCAATTGTGAATTTTTTTTATGAGCAATGCTATTTATCTAGTCTAGTTCGTATCATTACATTAGAAAATAAGTTGATATGTATAAATACATGGGGGTTCTCATTTATTTAATGACTAATAAAGATATAATAATTAAACTGAAAACCAGTTTTCAATCTAGATAAATAGCATTATTCTTTTTTTATCCATCATTCATTTTTTCTGAAAAGTCAGAGCTAGTGGTAGTCTCACTGGTCTCTGCATAATTTCTCTTGATTGGAGTCTTAACCAGTAACTGGTACGCTGACTTCGTTACAAAAAGAGAACCACGTTCCTTAAAAACAATGCATTCGTCTCAATTCATAA
>CAVNYN010205858.1:0-21976 GCA_963692815.1 Nyctanthes arbor-tristis | reverse complement strand
TGGGTCACATCAACTGAGGCTTGACCTTCACTTCTTGATTGACGGCTGTCCCTATCCTGCATAGGGCAGGTTGCCACATTTAATGTTGGCGTCCCATCAGCAGTAAGCGATAAAGCTTCACACGTGGGATTGCTAGCTGCTGTCTAGCTGACATTTCTGAGGGTTACGATGTCGCGACCTAGAGGAAATAGCGACATGGAAAGCTAAATGCTGAAATATGTAACTATTCGAGGGATGGCTAGCTCTTTAAGTTACTAGGCGATGATACGTTTTAAGGACCTCAGGTAGTCAGGTCATTTAGGTCGTCGGGCTTAACTAAGCGCGGAGGACCTATTCTTAGGGTCGTTTGACTGTTGATCTCTATTGACCTGATGATCTAGTGACCATAAAATGCCCCCTCAAGGTCGTTGTTGTATATAGTTGTAGAGTCTTGTAGAATTCTCTGGAGGGTCGATCTTGGCCATTGGATCAAAATGATCTATACCTTCCATTCCAAAGAGGTAGATCTATAAATAGGGGCTAAGGGTCTCATTTGTGCCATAGAGTGGCAAGAATGAGTGAGAGTGTGAGTCCACAAGCCATGTAAACATCGTTGTTCAAGTGTATATAGAATGTTTGCATGCCTAGCTAAAAGTTGGGTACATTTTCTTGCCGTCGTTTGAGTATGGTTGCCGATACTACAGGTCTGAGAGGTGAAAGGCTGATTTAACCTTATACCACAAGGGGCAGAACGATGGACGATGCTAAGGTCATACGCTACCATTCATTGGAAATGATATGTGCGTGACATGGCTGAGACGGCTGCACATGGGCGAGGCTGAGATGCACAAGGGATGCGTAGGACGGCGTTAAGGACGGCACGCGGCATGGCCGAAGATAAAACGAGCGCAAACATAGCACACGGTAGGGGAAGTGGGCGCATAGCCGAAAGCAACAGCTGTAAGGCCAACCCGTAAGGTTGCGAAATATCCTGGAAGCTTGAAAGACGTGTTGGATAGAGACAGAGAATGTCCTGGAAGGTTTCGTGGTCGGTTTCGTGGTCGAGCATTGTTGGGAGTCTTGAGAATAGTGTGGAATGCATGCCAAAGGGTCGGGATTCTAGAGAGTTTCGGGGCTGACCAGAGAAGACTTGAACGGCAAAACTTTCTGGAACGTGTT
The DNA here is from genome assembly GCA_963692815.1 of Nyctanthes arbor-tristis. NCBI lineage: Eukaryota > Viridiplantae > Streptophyta > Magnoliopsida > Lamiales > Oleaceae > Nyctanthes > Nyctanthes arbor-tristis. The sequence continues at coordinate 20,818 of CAVNYN010205858.1, read as the reverse complement.
AGAAGCCAGTAGGTTGGACTAGGTGGTTCTAGTCGGGTCTAGAACATTCCAGCCAATTCAAGAATGTTGTACATAGTTGTAGATTCTTGTAGAATTTTCTAGTGGGTCGGTCTTGGCTGTTGGATTGAAATGATCTGCACCGTCTGTTCCAAGGAGGTAGATCTATAAACAGTGGCCAAGGGTCTCATTTGTGCCATAGAGTGGCAAGGGTGAGCCTTAGAGTGAGAGTGTGAGTCCACAAGCTGTGTAAACGTCGTTGTTCAAGTGTATATAGTATGTTTGCATTCCTAGCTAAACGTCGAGCGCATTTTTTTATTGTCGTGTGAGTATGGTTGCCGAGTATTCCGATCTCCTAGTACCAAGCCATTCCAAGGAGGTGGAACTATAAAAAGGGCCTTAGGGTCTCATTTGTAACCATCCAAGCTCTCTACAATTGTAAAGTTTACAACTATTCTCATAGTTCTCTAGTGTTCTTTCCACAACGTTCTTGCTATTGTCTTAGTTGGTGTGTGTGCCAAGTTCTCAACATCGGCTAGCATCTTTGGCAAACAGAAGGCTAACTTAGTGTTCAACCGCAAGGGACAGACATGAAATGACACTAAGGCCACGCGCTACTTGTGAAAAAAACAACAAGTGCATGACACAAGGTATAGCCAAGTGTCACGCCCCGCATGTGACAGATCGAGAGTGGCTACAGTGGGCTAGGTTGAGATGCACAAAGGGTGCATGAGACGACATTGAGAGCATGCCACTGGGTCGAGATTCTAGATTGCTCCAGGGCTAGCCGGAAGAACCCAGAATAGTGTAGAGTGTTCTGGAAGGACTGGTGAAGACCAGAATGGTGTGGAACATTTTGAAAAATGGTGTAATGTCCCAGAAAATGGTGTAGTGTCCCAGAACACGGTAGAACATTCTGGAGACGTATAGAAGCCGGTAGGCCAGACCGGGCAGTTCTAGTCGAGTCTAGAATGTTTCGGCCATGCTAGAGTGTTGTAGATACTTGTACATACTTGTAGAGTATTCTAGAGGATCGATGTGGACCGTTAGATCAAAACGATCTCTAATGTCTATTCCAATGAGGAAGAGCCATAAATAGGGGGCCAAGGGGGCTCATTTGTGCATAGAGTGTGAGAGAGTGCCTTCGAGTGGTGAAGTGAGTCCACAAGCCATTGTAAACGTTGTTCTTAAGTGTATATGGCACTTTTGCATTCCTAGCTAATGTCGGGTGCATTTTCTTGCCGTTATGTGAGTTTGGTTGCCAAGTGGTGTTTGCTAGTACCTGTTCGAGAGGTAAAGGCTGACTACCCGTTCGAGAGGTAAAGGCTGACTTAGCGTTATATCACAAGGGGCGAAACGAGGGACAATGATAAAGCCGCACGCTACATGTCGTTTGAGGCGATTAGTACGTGACCCAAGGCACGACTAGGTGCTTGCCAAGGATGATTATTGCCAATTTGAATTCTAAATCCGTAATTATTTAGAAATTTCTAACCAAAGTGGTAAAATAACAAATTGGATATAATTAGCGTATTTAATTCATGTTATAGAAATAATGAAATATATAACCTAGCTTAATTGAGTTGATCGTATCTTTACATTGGTTAGAGTTGGTAATCTTTCTAGTGCTTAATGTTGTTAAAGAATTAAATGCTAATAACATTTCTAAGATTGTTTGTTAGCAAAAGAAATAATCAGTGAGCTTCTCTAGGTTATCGAAAAAGTAAGAAAAGATTAGGTTGCTCGATCGTATCAATAATCATAACCAATTTAGGGAAAGAATAATGGGTTTTATATTTGTATCAATGATCAATTATCAAAATCAATTATGAGATTATGCCTTGAGCTAGATATTTGTCATACATATTATTTTCTTATCAATCTACATTTTTAGAATTTTTACACTTTAAATCGTTTACTAAAATTTACATTTTATTTTATTTTGTTCATCAAAATCAAACCCCTTTTTATTTTAGTTATTTTACTTTTGAAAAATTAGATCTCATCAGTCTCTATAGATACGACAATGCTTGCCACTGCTGCAGTTTTTACATTTCAAGAACAAGTTTATTATTATTTGTTGAATTCGACACCCATCAAATTTTTTGCGCTGTTGCTGGGGATTGGTGATAAATAAATTTATTTCTTTTATTTTTTTATTTATTCATTATTTTTTTATTTAGTTATTTTTATTTGTTAATGTGTTCGCGGGAATTGGGTAATTTGATGGTTCATTGAATTGTTAGATGTATTGTATTTTTGTTGTCTGATGATCTATCCAATAGAATCGTGTACTACAATTTCAACATACATGATCACTTAATGGCTAGATAAGTTCTGGATCGCGGGTAGTAGTGAGCATGTATATCTTCATCACAAACATAGGTAATACTCATATAGTTCAAAATTTATGATATACATTACTTTTTATTATTTTACAACTAAATTGGATTAATACTTTCTGTATTTCTATCTATTAATGACACATATGCTTTTTTCAATTGGCAAAGTTAAAAGGCTGATGGGTTTAAGATTTAACAACAAACTGGCTTTAAAAATATGCAAGCGAAGAACATGGATGAGGTAATGGATGTAGTTGATTTATAGTGGATGAATTATAGACAAAGTAGTGGCAAATCAAAAATTTTTATTCTGCTACAGTCTAAACCATTAGTCTTGAGGTGTGCTGGAAGAAGCTTCATTCCTGGCTACAGCTTTGGAAAAAGGAAAGATACATTACAATCAGTAGAACGAAGAGGAGATAAATGGAATAATTATTGTCTTATCTAGAATATGTATATAAAAGACCCTCAAATTGTGTATATATTCTGAAAATAAGCCACATTAAGTTTTTGGTTTTTGGGATCATTGTTACCTAACAATTATTGAATGTTGATTATATATTTTAGAAAATGTCATCATGTCATCATTAATTGATGAAGATTGCTTGGACAATTCTCTCTCTCTCTCTCTCTCTAAAAAAAATTACAAACAAACACATATATTAAATTTTAAAAATAGCATCCAAGAGACCTTACTAAACTCACGAATCAAAGTAATAAAACCATGTTATAGTACAAAAGATACTTTTTAAAATTTGACCAAGTATGTTGATGTCTTATTATTTAAGTGCTATTTTGATGTTGTTGGAGATTTTTATAACTATTGTTCTTCCCGTGCATTATATGGGTGAGATATCTAGTTATAGATAAAACAATATATAGGTTTTTGCTTTCCAAACTACAATCAAATTCTTATAATTTTAGCAGCTATAAAAGTTACTAACAAAGAAATTTATTTGAATGTAACCAGTTCTAAAATGCATTTTTATTTTGTATGTCAAATGCTCTACATGATTGCATGAGCTAAATATTCATTTGCATGCATGTGTGTAGTTCTTCTTTTCATGTTCTGGACCGTATTTTAGCGTGTGAATTGAGCTTCTTTTGATGCTTGATCAGGGCATCTCCAACCCCCTTCATTTCCCATCTCCATTTTGGAGATGCTACAGTGAATCTCCAATTGAAATGGAGAAGCAAAATAGAGATTCTTGCAATTTACGGAAATGCCATTCTATAAATTGCAAGCTAGTTCCAACCTTTTCTTATTTTTTTAGTAGTCATAGTTCTTATATTTTTCGCTCATTTTCGACCTTATATTTTATTTGTCGCCATTTTTTTATCACAACATATAATTTGGGTTATCTCGTATTTATTATCTTGTTTGTTGATTACAATAAAATGTTTTTATTCCATGTGTATTTAATAGAGTTGTCCTATTTGGGATGAAAAAAGAAAAGCTTGGATTCGTGGAAACAAGGATGCATACATTACATATTTCAAACACACAGTGTCATCTTCAATTGGACAACTAAAACATGCAAGCACACATGAACATGGGAATGTTGACAGTACATGAATGATCTACGACTGATAAATTAAAATAGGCCAAACTCAAAAGATAGGTCCAAAGATAAATGTGAAATTATCATGACGGTGCACTAGTAGTTTGGAAGGTCGTCTCCGGATAGAGAATTTCCACCAAAGGTAGGTCCAAGTAGACTAGAAGTCCTGTCAGAGTCATCTCCTCTTGCAATTCACTTTCGCCAAATCCTTTTATTGCTCTTGGATCAATTACTCACGCACTGATTCATCAACAGAGTTTGGGTGCATCCTTAGGATTTGATTTTCATTCATTTCCTTCGCAACCTTAATGAGTTGTTGTCGATGGACCTCAGCATTCTGCATCATATATAGCATTTTCTCACTACAATTGGCCGTGGCTTTAAGCGCTTGAGAACTGTCTACAACAGCTTTTCTTTTGGCATTTGCCTTCTTTATGCCCATTGGCTTTGAGAACTCCCTGACACGTTGTCATCGTCTAATTTTATAGTAAAACCAGACATTCCTAGAGTATCTAGTGCTAGAGATCTAGAGTTGGGGAATAATCAGACTGGGGGGAGGGAGCATTCATGCGGCATTCAAGGAAAGGAGGTAAGGCAGTGTTGGATGGCTTAAATTTCTCCTCGTCCTTGAGTAATGGCCAGACGTGGTCAAACTTCCATCAGCTAACTGTAACAAATGTGCATGAAACTGTAACAAATTTCTCCTTGCCCAAACAGCTTAAATAATTTCTTCGCATCAACTAACTGTAACAAATGTGCAAATTGCATATTAGGTTGATCATAACAATGCAAAGTTGACACACGTGTGCATGAAACTTACTCACAATGTCAATCTCAGAAGCATTACTTTGGTTCCTAAGCTCAACTGCGTGAACACATCCACTAAATATTTTAGCCATTTTGCTTATGTGGCCCTTTGGCAATGAAAGGCCTTCCAAGTGCGGAGTTCTGCTGATTGACCACCTTGTAGTTCTTTACAACTAGTTGCAACTCGTGTCCACAAACTCTCATACTATTGGTTTATACCAATTATTAGGTTTTGGGAGACGTCAAGATAAGCTGTCACTAAGAGTGCATCCTTGTCGGTTGAGAAACTAGCACCACGCCCCCTAGAACTCATTTTGACTCTAGATAGGAAATAGTAAATTAGTTGGAAATATGAGCAGTAGAGGAGTTGTGGAAATAGTGTAGAAGTAAGAAACTTATAGAGTGTAGTGGAGGTGTAGTGGGAATAGTTAATTGGTGAAAATAGTAACTTAGTGGAAGATCATGGAAAAGTTGGGTAACAGGAAATGCGGGAATCATGGGATGTTGAAGAGCATGCAAATGCTGCAATTTATAGATACAAAATGTTATATGAAATCTGATTCCAAGGGTTTAGATTTCAGTCTAGTGATCGAATGGTTAGCGTTCATCAATGCTGGATTGGTGTACCTAGAGATATGAAACTTAATCAAATGGTCCAAAACAAAATAACTGAAAAATGTATTGTCTGGTACATATGATATATCTTATCAACTGCATTTGAAAATATTTCAAATCCAATGCTCCAGATTTCCTATGATCGAAGTCAACGCTCTAGATTACTTGTAGTTTGATCTAACGTGTAGAGCAAAACCTTATCTAATGGGAATCTCAAATAGGACAGCCTAGTTTGCTTTATTTAAAGGCTGGTAACTTGACATAGGTATTATCATAATCTCAACTTTCAAGTGGAAATGAATTTTCACAAGGGAGATCCTTCAAACTATTTGTTCTATACATCATCCTCCTCATCTGAGTGTGATGAAAACTCTAGCTCCCTGACAAGAAATAAGCTTGAGTTTATTGACCAACAACGGCAAATGGATCTTTGGCAACTCCAGAACAATACTGCCATTGTTGCTTCTTACTTCCAAGAACTAGACAACTTACACCCTGGAGGTTCTGTCTCGGGGCATGTCGTGATCAATCGCGACTGAACTACTACCGAAGAATGCTTGTATAATGACTACTTTCCTATTTTCCCATGTACAATGAGACAATGTTCAAGCGCCATTTTGGAATGTCCCACCGCCTATTCTTGCGAATTATATAGGCTGTCCAAGCTCATGAAAATTACATCGTGTAAAAAACGGATGCATTAGGCTAGCCTGGGTTGTCCCCATACCAAAAGATAACCACTGCGATGCGGATCCTAGCTGATAGCGTTGCATGAGATGCCATAGACGAGTACATTAATATCGGAGTCAACAATAATTGGAAGTGTACAGAGGTTTTGTCAGCCTGTGATCGAGGTGTTTAGTGCCCAATGCTGATGACATTGCAAGGCTTCTCTGTATTGGAGAACAACGTGAATTCCCAAGAGTGCTAGGGACCTTGAATGTATGCATTGGGAATGGAAGAACAGTCCCAGGCATAGGACATCCAATATGCAGGTTTTAATGGAAGTCTAGCAACCATTCTAGAGGCGGTGGCTGATTACGACTTGTGGATATGGCATGCATACTTTGGTTTGCTGGATTCAAACAACAACATTAATGCGTTGTTAAAGTCTCATCTATTTTCTAACCTGACCAACGAGATAGGTCCTTTTGCTAACTATGTCATACAAGGAAAAGAATACATAATGGGATACCATCTAGTCAATAGTATATATGCAAAGTGCGTCACTCCAATCCAGACAGTTCACAATCCATAAGGACGAAAGAAGAAATACTTTGCAGCTTGACTAGCAAGTTCTAGAAAAAATGTAGAAAGAGCATTCGGTGTTCTACAATCAAAGTGGGCAATAATCAAAGGCCCAGAGCATTTGGTGTTCTACAATCAAAATGGGCAATAATCAAAGGCCCAGCACGAGTCTGGAAGAAGAGTGTTTTGCATGACATTATGACTGTGTGCATTATAATGCATAACATAATTTATTGAAGATGAGCGGGATGAAGAGGCTCCGATCACGGAGTTGCAAGAAGCACCTGGCCTAAAGGTTGAAACCACGGTTGATGAACGTGTCCGATTTCAAGAGTTCCTTGAATACCACCGTCAAATCAAAGATGAGACGGCCAACTATGCACTTTGAGATGCTCTTATTGAGCATCTGTGGGCGGAATACTCCGAATTAGTTTAATGTTCTCCTCAGTGTTGTCATTAGTTGTAATTGCCTTTGCTTCTATCTATTTTCTAGCTTTGTGTCTTTAAATGTGGTGTATGACTTGCATTTAGACGCCAAAATAAATGCTTTAATTTCCAAAAGTCGACCAAATATCTCGTTTGATTAAGCTTGACTAATTGAGCTAGTTACTCTATTAATGACTCAATTGTTCGTTTAATTATGTTTGATATTTAATTTTTCAATTTGCAAAATATGTTAAGTAGTTGTAAATTGAGTTAAATAAGAAATGCAGAGATTTGTATAAAATTTGGGAATTATAGATTAGAGAAGGTTAAAAGAAATAGAGATTCTAAATCTCTATTTTAGAGGATAGATTAGGAGAAATAGAGTTTTGGGTTAGAGATGGCCTGATATGCTTAGAGGTTATTACGCACTTCTCCTTTTCATGCATGGATTTGAGAAATTTATTAAGCTTTCTTTACTTCATTTATCTACGACTTGCGTTGCAAATGCAATAAACACCGTTCAAGCTAATGAGTTAAGCGATGATGGGCCCCAGCGTGCAAGGGCTGACAATTCGTTAGGATTTTTTTCTTATAAAGCCATTGGTTTGGGAGATCTCATGGGGCAAAAAAAAAAAAGTAAAATGGAAAGATAAAAGGTGCCTTCAACTCCTTTTCAAAATACTCCGTAAAATACCTTAATTTTTTTCTTTATTTCTATAATTTTAATTCTAAGTTTCAATTTTATTATATTTTTACTTATTTCTATTAAAATTAGTCTTCTCGTGCATTTAACGCGCCTTAGATATGAATAAAACCAATGAGTAAATTCCGACTAGAAAACGAGTGAAGGCGCTGTCTTATAATCCCCGCTGTAGGTCAGCGCTTACAGCCTAACAGAACGCCACCCACAAAGGCAATTCATCCTCTTCGACCGAAGAGTAGTGAATAATGTTGAGTGGGTCTCGCGGTATATCACAGCACTTGCGAGATTACCGCTGCAATCCTCCACAATTTGGGTTTCATACCAAGTATACAAAACCATTTTGGGGTTTATTGCCTTTTCCATTTGCTCCTTACTCTAAAAGATTCTTCAGATTTAGATTATTCAATACCAATGCTTCTCATTCTTCTACTTCCAATAATGGCGATGAATTTGCCCGCGTCTCTTTCGTTAATAATGATAATTGCGTTACAGACACAGCTCCGACCCCCCTTCTCTCTGACGTTTTGAGGTACTCCTCAATTTCTATTTCTGAACATGTGGTTTAAATTGCTGTTTGTTTAATTCTTGTTTGTAATTTCATAATTGAGGATCGAAATAGGAATTTTTCGTCAAGAGTTTTCCTTGTTTTCGCATTGGTATACTAAGAAATCATTAATTGAATTATCTCAACCAAACTAGCTCCTCTGGTATTTTTCTGGTTCAATGAATCCCTTGAAAAAGTAAATTTAAGGCAAACGCTTCCTCTGTTGCTCAAAGATCAAGATGACTTACTCATGTGGAACCCCTTCTGGCTTAAATTTAACGGTCTGATTTATTTTTGGACACTGTTAATCGTCTATGCTTATCTATATCTTTGTGTTATGCTGCCCTTTTCACATTTTATAGCATCAAAATGAGAACCAAATTGCCATATACATTTCTCTATTATCTGACTTTCAGTATTTATATATATTTTTTACTTTGTGATATGAATAGCCCAACTGAAGACTGTCAGGAGCCTCCGTCTGAAAGATTATCCTCGGTAGCAGGTTTATCATTTTAACCCTTTCGCCAAACCTTTTTCACCATGTTGTCTAGCTCAATGCATATATTTGTACAAGTATGTTTCTACCTGTCCTCTCTTTTAGAGAGATCTTAACAAAAACAAGAGGGGGTGGGGACATGTACTGTTTGACTTTTATTTACTTCAACTAGTGATTCTTTCTGCTTCATATACTCTGTTAAGATTTTTCAATTTTTGGCCCTTTTTCTTATTTAATAATTGTAAACATATTATTAGGTGTTTCTCAGTTTTTTTCTCTTCTTCATTGTGTACCATGTGAAGCTTGGCTTTTCTGCCTCCCTTTCTTTTCAAGGGAGTTGTGGGGCGTATTGCATGGGGAGGGGGAAGAAGGATATAATATTAGTTTACATTTTTGAGGCTTAAGATTGCAAACAATTTGTTTACAACATTGATGGAGGACATTAGTGGCTTGTAAGTCCACTGACACGCCTAATCAAATTGTAAACTTAAGAGGAACAATTTGAACTCTTTCTGTTTTGGTTTTAATTTCTTTGAACAACCACTTGTGAGTCGAAAATGTTATGCAAGATGAAAATATTTCAATATGATTATATTAAGTCATGAAAGAAGTGATAACCTATTGCCTTTCTTTTACTCTCAAGAACAAAATGTCAACATTTATAAACTGTTTGTTGACTTGTTACTCATTTTATGTAATAACTCTATGATAATCTTGGGAAATTCAATCTCTCTTATTATGCTAAATTAGAACAATAATTTGTTCAGTTGTTCTAGTTAAATTAACAATATTTTATGTTTTCCTGCCATCAACAAATTTCTTTCTGTTATTTAGTTACTTAATTTATTATTATTTTTTAAATACCTTTATGTTTTTTCACCTGCCTACTTCTTAATTATGTTCTATGCAAGATTTGATGTAATATTGGCAGGTAAACTGCGGTATCTCTTGAACTTTTGTTATTTGAAAAGAAGAACAAAAGCTGTTTGTTTCATCATTTTGTTACATCAATGTTGTTATTGGTTTTCTGGTTAAATTAACCAGCAAAGTGGTCATTGTTTATTCATTTTTTCCATTCTTATGAATTCTAACATGATTTTGCATGTGTGTGTGTTCACACTGTGTAATTCTCTGTGTTCTAAGTGAGATTCTTGCTCAAACTTATTTTTGTGGATCACATTGGAGTCTGTAAGAAAAAGGGTACAGTAAGCTGAGGATATGGGAACCTGAAAGACCACTGCAGAGGATGTGCTACTAAAAAAAGAACACAACAGTTTGATTTCTCAGTTGTTTGAGTGCCTGTTTTTTAACTTGATTTTTGGTTGCCCATGCATATGGAAATGATGGTATTTTTATTCTTGGGAAAATTGATATATTAAAGCCCTCTCCTTTGCGGTCAGAGAATTTGTTTAGTCAGAAAATTTGTTTATTAATTCGTTTAACGTGGCCAAAACATGATAACCAATTTTTTTTTTTTTTTTTGGTTGGGCTGGATGTGAGTCTAGACCTCTTGAGAAATCTGATTTTCCTTAAGCTTTCTGGCTTGAAGTAACTTCATAATAGACTGAATAACTGGAAGAACTTCCATTTTTCTGCACGTGATAAAACAATTATTTTTGTCACATCATTGTTGTCAAAAAACTTAGTCCAAGTAACTCCTTTAATAAATGAAATATAATTTGTTTATTTCACTTCAGTTTGTGCTTATCCATTCTTAGGGCTTGTTTTAACTCATTTCCTTTTTTTGTGTAAAAATATTACTCATCCTGTAACCCGACAACTTATCCCTACTTCTCAAACACATGTTCTCTGTAAAGATAACCTTTTTTCCAACAAAAATCACTCCAGAATTTCTTTTCTTTCTCTTTTTCCTTTTTTGTTCCCTTTTTTCCCCAAAAAGAGGTTGAAACTTTGTGGCCCAATTTGATTTCAAATTTTGTAGATGAATATTTCTTCTAGATTTGCTGTAAATATAACATGGTCCTTTAGCTCATCCTGGAAATTGAAAATAATTTTTTTGTGTCCCCATCTTAAAGTAAGATAGACCTTGTTCTAAATTAAAACATGCTAGTTTGTCTCTGAGTGAATAACTTTTTGGTTTTGCTTTGAAATAGGAGGGATTGTAGCTTTGGGAAAATTTGATGCCCTTCACATTGGTCATCGGGAGCTTGCAATCCAAGCAGCAAAAATTGGAGTTCCATTTCTTTTGGCCTTTGTTGGAATGGCGGAAGTACTTGGTTGGGAACCTAGGTATGGAAAGCCCCTTCGTTTTCTACCATTTTCCTAATTGATTGCAAATAAAAATTTAGAAGGCAGATAAAGGACAAAAGAGAAAAAGGAAATGCTAGCATGCTTCTTTCGTCTACATCTACTGGTCAGTAGATAATTCAGATTAATTGAATTGCAAGTCTTAAAGAAGCTGTGTTTTTTCCTCACTGAAATATCCCACCAAAAATTAATCACATTGCTGTGATCAAGAATTGCCCTTGTCCTGGCATATACCTGGGGGTTCTGTCTATATTAGTCATCCCATCTCTTAGTTTCTGTTAGAAGCCTGATTCACATGATGTTTCAGGGAGCAAATTGTCGTGAAAGCAGCAATAACATCTGTCCAGACAGTAAATTGAGTTTAGATACATTGGGCACTTTATTTTACTAAATACCCGTAATAACCTTAATCTCCTAATAATTGAGCTGACAATATATATTTAAGCTTCTTGTCAAGAAGGTGCTGCCTTGCTGGGACACGACATCTCCAAGCATAATAAGAAGTAGAAAGCATTTTACACATAGAGAAGTGCTAGTTTGGCTCGAACTATTTGATCATCTGACAACATAAAAATTTATACCAATTATACAATTCAGAAATGGGGAATATTTTGGTAGATCCAACTGGTTCAAGCAGCCTTCCAGGAATAAAGTACATGCCAGCTCACTCATCTATGCTAGATTGCCATTTTTCACTTCAACTGTGGAATGTATGCTTGCCGAGAAAATTATTTGAGTTGCAGTTTGCGATCTGTAATTTGCCCAAACATTCAGTATATATTTATATAGCCTTAATGAGAGAAACCAAATGTCTTAAACGCCTGTTGCACTCTTATCTTAGGGTCCGTATGGTTTTGATTTTTTCATAACCAATTCTCATTCAAAACTCATTTTTAACCACACATTCACTCATTAAAATAATCTTGCACATAGATTTGTAACTTGTCCTTACTCTTCAACCACACATTCTCCTAAAAGCTCACTTTTCAAAAAAATCTAAACCATACGTGCCCGTAGTTCAATTTTTTTTTAATTCAGAAAATTTTGATAAATTTATTGTTCATTACCATGCAGCAAAGTTCAAATACAAATAAAATTTCGTAGTTCACTGCTTCCAGCTGAAACAGATTTGCAATTGCAAACCTGCACCCATCTTCATAATTCTGGGTTGAATCAACAGCAGTTGGCATCTATTTTGGATCATCCATTTAGAGTTATCCCAATAACTCGTGATATTGGAAGCAAAATCATTTTTACATCTTCAATAGAATCATTAAATGAGTGAGTTTCTTGAGTATATCTATGGGTTAGGGATTCATTGGTTCCCTTGAATGCAAAATGGGGATGTATTGGTGAGCAAGAGTGCATTGGGAATTTGAGGGAAATCCATTAACACGGGTGCATTTGTTGTGTATTTTCCAGTCCTCCATTTGTGCAACTCGTGTTTTCCCATCTGCTGAAGCCTCTTTTCCATTTTCTCTAGCACTCTGGATCTGTCGTCCATTAATTTGCTGGAACTTTTTGAGATTCGCCAGGTTAAATGCTACGATCGTTTGGGTACGACTACCCTCCAGATGTTGACCAGCACGGAAATCTTTAGGACCACTATATCTCTAACAAGTGAAGCTGTATCTTTTGTATTTGCAATTGTGTGAAACAAAACTGAATGTGAACCGAGAATCTAAACCGAGACCAATTACAAATAACATTAGATATGAGAGGCACACAGATAACAGTTGCTAAGAATCCTCATTTATTAAGAACTCAAAGACTAACTTGAACCAGAACTCATAAAGAGCAATTTAGATAGTGAAATTGAGTTTTATTCCTAAATCTGATTATCATAGTATTTATAACCCTTCCACATACCTTATGAGACATGCACGTCCTGTAGAAATTTGGGCGCTAAGTTGGAAATAGGCAATAATGAGAATGAATTTAAATTCTACTCGTCACTCCCGCTTTCCCACTAATTTTAGAATGAAGTTTATTTGTTGGTTCAAGGTGCTTACTTTTGGAAATTCCCCGAATTCCAAAACTCAATGATAGCTTATAAGCATCAAAAGGATTGTATAACTACATTATCAGGATTGTTCCTATGTTGAAATAGGTTGTAATCTTACGTGGAATTAGATTAGTATTTCATATATTGGAATGTTAATAAAGATGGGTTCATAAGCAACATGGTAGACCATGGTAATTTCACGCATATGCTAATTACATAGGTGGAGATAATATGCATATTTGTTGATGTAATAAGATCTTTTCGGCAATTTATACAGAACTAAGGGGGTTTGATTCTCATTATTTGTTTAAAATTATGGGAAAATTATAATGAGAGAGATGGAATGGGTGGTTGAGATTGTGCTTGTTTGATTCTCATTCTACCACCGAATTATATTCACCTTGACCACTGATTAGGCTATTACACTGTAACTACACATTTCAAACTTCCATTAAATCTCCACTGCTCATCTCATTATAATTCGATTCCCATAATGAGAACAAAACACCCACTAAAATGTGTGGTTGTAGTGAATAATTGTCAAGTGAAGGCGTAGGTGGAGATTATAATTTTTGGATAATTTGGCACAAATAACAATAATCGGACACCCTTAAAATTTTTGGAAAATAATCAAACACCCTTTTAATATATTTGAATGAACAAAGTTGAGAAAATTGATAGGTCTGCCAAACGGGGAAAGATGTTCAAAATAATCATATTGGGACACTAAAATGGATACAAAAAAATTTTTTCAAGTTGAATTTGAAACTCCTTTAAGTCTAATGGTATAAAAGTTGACAATAAATATGAGCTTGAGGCTGGAAAGTATTTTCTTAAAGATGCTACCATGCAATTGAGTGTTGAGTTAGTGCCTTACCGTAAAGGTTTCAAAGAAGTTATGCTTTGTCAAATGAGAAATGTTCTGCCAAACTTCTTTGCATTTCTAATGGCAGAGTTGCTTGAGCACAAAGGAGTCAATGATTAGTTGACTTCATTAGAAGTGGATTACAAGCATAATGAATTAGTTGACTTCATTAGAAGCAAGTGGATAACAAGCACAAAGATTTTAAAATTGCATTGTTGTCTTTTATGATTGTGGTGTAGTGGCAAGAAAGCAAAAGACATGTTATTTTTGGAAGAATATACATGTTAAGGTTCAGAAACATGAGGGAGCAGACTACATGATATGAGATGTAGAGTTCAAACATCGACGTTCACAAAACGCATTAGAAGAAGCATGTTTATTCTATATAGTAGAAATATTTGAGTATTTTCCTTCCTAGGTTGATTTTTCTTCCTTCTGTGAAACTTGAAGATAAGTTCTTTCATGGAAAGATTGATGTAGGATAGTTTTGCTTAAGTTCTTTTATGCCTTACAAGATTTTGATTTTTTATCATTGAGAAGTGATTTTCATGGGTCAACATGCAAAAGTTATTTTATTAGAACTAAGTTTTGAAAAAAATAAATAAATAAATAAAATAAAAAGTGATTTTTAAATAAATCTAAATAAGGTGAATTACTAGTTTTAGCGTCTCAGTGACTGTCTGATTCAGATTTTGACCCAATGAATTCATTTTTTGGCCATTGGTTGTTTCCCAAGTCAAACAATTAGGTAGGTGTAACCTACATTCATAAAGCTTGTTGAAGGTTAATAGAAATTTAATTGTAATTTTATCAGCCATAAGGTTCCGACAAGATATTTCATTTTGTACACTTTCTTAGCGGACATAACTATGAAAGTTACCAAGTGTGCAGGGGTTGCAGGAACACGTCTGTGTAACCCACAGGTCAATATAGAGACTGATCAAACCCTAGTGCGTTGAACATGTACATACTCATTCTTTGTTCCCTTTTTTAATTTTTTAGGTAATCATTTTTCCTTTATTATAATTTCGGTGATTCTTGCGCTACCTGAGTTCAAGTCTTGCGCTACCCTATTCAGTAAAATGTGCAACTGTGACACTTTAATTGAAAAAAAATGATTACATTTAAGGGGGTAATGTTGAAGATATGCTACCCTAATAAAGATTTCCCCCCTTCAAGTTAGAATTTTTAAAAGAAATATAATCGGTGTTCAGGTAGCAAGTTAGTGTCAAAACCCTTTTAAAAATCATGTTTGGCTTTTTCATATCGTGTTTCATAGCTTGCAATGGATGGAGGCTCAAAATCATCGAGCAAATACTTCATGCATTCGAGAAAAACACTTTGACATTTAACACGACGTAATTGCACTGGAATAGAGACTAAAGCACGATAATGGAAGGCCTGAGATTTTCCAGCTCCATTGATACGCATCCACACAGTATGATGGGTTACTCCATTCTCATTCATTTGCAAAGGCTTCTAAAAACATATAAGAGCTTGACTTTGAGTTATTGAGATTTTTAGAATTCAATTCACCATATAAAATAGAGTGTACGACCGACATCCTTATAAACCATGGATTTAGTGAGAACTTGGCATGTAGAGCACGCTAATGAAAGCCTTAGAGCTTGTTCTAGGGAGCTTTATTTATTGGTTGTTTTATTCCCATTATTGTACAAAATTTGGGGAAATTATAATGAGAGAGGTAGAATGGGTATTGGAAATGTTAAAATGTTTGAAATATGTGGTTGTAATCGAATAGCTATCAAATCAAATAGTCAAATCTGTAGTAGGTAAAATTATAATTTGGGATAATAACAAGAATGAAACAAGCTCTTAGATTTATTAGAAAGTTTGGATATTTGTTCTATATGGAGAATATGTGGTTGACATTAAAGTTTGACTTGTTGACCAATCTTTGATTTAAATAAAGCTCCCTAGAACAAGCTCTTAAATTTGAGGATTGATTCATATGTTCCTTGTGAGATGCTGGTGAGACAAGGAATTTAAATTATGGAGGTATATGGGTTTATCTTCTATAGAAAAGAACTGCAATGATGAGATCTTGTGAATGTGGTAAATATGGATGTTTGTTATGTACTTTGCGTGCAATGATAGTATTATGAAGTCGACCTACTTACATAGGTAGGGACAATGAGTTTGAATTGTGGTGGTATATTCTGCGATTTATTTTATTGCCTTCTGTAGAACATTTTGTGAATGTTAGACAGTGAAACCAGATATGTTCTAGGTTAGATATTAAAACTCTAATGAGTACAATTGAATAATATATTTAGTAATGATTCTTTTGCATTGGGCAGTCATCTTTATCAGTAATGTGACAGTGATACTTTCCAAAGGATTTAAA
Organism: Nyctanthes arbor-tristis; assembly: GCA_963692815.1. Taxonomy (NCBI): domain Eukaryota; kingdom Viridiplantae; phylum Streptophyta; class Magnoliopsida; order Lamiales; family Oleaceae; genus Nyctanthes; species Nyctanthes arbor-tristis. Next base: position 4,569 of record CAVNYN010205858.1, on the reverse strand, counting down.
AAAATAAATATAGCAAAATCAAAAAATGGTTAGCTACGAATGTGCGTACGCATTATTGAATAATTAATCTTCATCTTTCATGAACTATGAATCTTTCTACTTTCTTTGTACATGTTCCTCTTTACAGTAGAAGAGCTATAAATGTTAAAATTAAATAATCTTAGGATAGGTGAAACCAAGGCATACTACTTTTTTCGTTTTATTTAACTTGCTAGCATGTCATAAATTTTATCTTATGATCAGTTCATATAAATTGGCAGGGAGGTTGTTCATGACTTCTTATATAATATTTCTTCGAACTAATGTATTATATTCTAAGTAGGGATCCGGTAGTTGCAAAATGTGACCGGAAACGGGTTCTTTCCTCTTGGGCTCCACACTGTGGTAATGTCATACCCAGGGAAATCCAGATTGAGTTTGCAAAAGTTCGATATCTCACTCCACAACAATTTGTTGAGAAGTTAGCAAAGGAGCTCAGAGTATATGGTGTTGTGGCAGGTAAAACATTGCCTTGTCTCACTGATATTTTAAATTTGTAGATTTCCGGTGATGGGATGTTGAGCATGATTTTTTTAACGTGGTAGGTGAAAACTATCATTTTGGATACAGAGCTGCTGGTGATGCCTCAGACCTGGTGCACTTATGCAATGAGTATGGCATTAGAGCTCACATCATAAAGCCCGTAATGGACAAGAATCAAAGTTCTAGAGACATAAACTCTAGTTCAAAGGAGCAAGGGCAAGTATCTTCAACTCGAGTGCGTTATGCGCTCTCCAAAGGTGACATGAAATATGTCTCTGAGTTGTTGGGGCGCCAGCATCGTCTTATGTTGACGGTTGAAAGCAAGGATAAGATTTGTAGGAATAGGAGGAGGTTGTCAGCACCTAGGTCTTGTTTATTGAATCTTCCACCGAAAGAAGGTATTTACAGCAACTGTTCTCTCATAATAGGTGAGGAGAATGTGGTACCTTGCACAATCATTATCGACTCGACAGATATTCATTTGGAATTGAATGACCTAGCTGCTAGTACTTATACACATATTACATCTCCAGATGTGGAGTTATTAGGAATTGAATTCAGCGAGAAGAAGCTCTAATGTTGGCTAGATTTTCTACGTATTGTGATGTTTATTCTTTTTCAAATATATATGATTTGCAGGCGACTTGTTTACCCTTATTTTGACAACTAGGATGGACGCACAGAAGGGAGTAATGATACCATTTCTTGTCTAATTCTATGTATAGCTTATTATTCGCCCTCAAACTGCGGATGTTGTCAGCGTATGGGTTGGGGTTAGAAGTGCAAAGTGGAATCTTGATTGAGTTCAGCTCGTGCGGTAATGGACTAGTTCTGCCAATCTTTTTATACAACCAACACGGGTTTCGTTACGGACTATAGGTGCCCATCACTTTCACCACTTTATAGGCTTATCATTTTTTTCTCAAATTAAGTGATACTGTATATGTCCCACAAAGATAGTTCAGTAGTTATTTTCACATAGATTAAGAAATTATAGTTAATATAGTTGAAATATTAAATTTTACCTTATTTTTCTAAGTATATTTTTATGTCTCATTAATTGTTTGTAATATTTTCAATACATAGGTAGCTGAATAGCAATAGCTAATTAGGGTACATATGGAAATGAAAAATTAAATGTATTCTCAATATGGTAAGTATCTTTTTGGGACAGACGAAAATGGAATAGTGGACTATCTTTTTTGGACGGAGATGGTATCATGTAAGCACGCGGGCTACGTAAAAGAAACTCACGTTGGTTCGATAGAAAATTGGCCAATCCTTAGATTATCTTATAAATTCTTTCAAGCAGTGAATATGATAGAACTAAACAGTCTGAATAACACTACTTTTGTTTCAATTATAAGTTCTTCTATTGTGAAAGGAAATCAAAGGGCCATATTGCATTGGGTATGGGAGATTCTTTAAAATGGCCTTTGACTAGGTTTAATTAGGCAAATAAAGGTAGTTTGAGGACCTCATTGTAGAAGTCAGTTGTGTATATCTCATTTGCAAAAATCAAGTTACGTCTAACCCACCCAAGAACGCTAAAATTGGTTGAAAGTTTATCTTGAAATCTAGATATCACACCCAAAGTAAATTAGAATATACAAACCAACTCCCAATGAGATGTAGATCGAATCTCCAAGATATAGGAGTAACTTCATAAAGGAAGTTTAACCTTTGAAAAATTGGAGAAATTCAATGGAGAACAAATGAACGGAAATAGAGAGTTCCTCTCGTTCAAGGAAACGACCAAATTAGGGTTACAAAGTGTGTGAAGCCCTATATATAGTACAAGAATTTTGGGGTCCAAAGAAAAAAAAAAAGTAATTACAATAAAATACAAGATGAAGAAAAATGTAGAAGATTCCCTATACTCAGCTAGAGGTGTGACCGCAGAGTCAGACGTGCGGCAGTAGGAGCTGGGTATCCTCTGTCTCTAGTGTAGACTCGGGAGTTGCGGCTGCAAGGTTGCTAGGTGTTTAGCCGCACAATCCCAATGCTTTTTGAAACTAGCTGTGTGCTGAAATCTTGTGGATGTGTGGAGGTTACTCGATGTAAAGTCCCTCTGACTTCGGGGTGTTGTAGCCGCAGGGTGGTATTCTTGCAGCTGCACAGTTCATGTTGCAGCTTCACGTCCTTTTGCCTCCTCAGTCCCTAGTTTTGATTGTCTCGCTTCACTTTGGTCCTCAAAGCTTTGTTCTTGTTAATTTAAGCCTCCAAAATCCTGTCTTGCTTGGTCAATCCTTGGCCTCAATCAAAATGACCTTCCTTGATTCTTTATCATCCAAGTCAGATATGAAGCTTGCTGCCTCCCTTAATTATATTTGATCTAAGAATTTTTCGACTAATCTGAACATTGAGTCTCTCATTAACCTTTGACCTTGTGATGGGGCACTCCAGCACAGAAATTGATTTTTGACCCGATTGGCTCTCATCATACCGTCACCCCTTTGAGCATCTCTGTTCGAACGTTTCTCTACCCTCAATGCTTCCACATTGTTTGAACGCTATCAATACTGCCTCACCCATCATGTCATCATCCTATTCTCTTTTGTTTCTTTTTCACCACGGCCATTTCACCGCGAAGCTTTAATGCAGTATGATTTCAGATCAATTTTTGATCTGAGTATCAATCTCATTAGATCGAAACTTATTCTGAAAATTGACCTTAATAGAATGGATGTTTTTGGTTAATGGTTTATATTGCGATGTCTGATTATTTTTTTAGGATTTGGTCAATTTATTTTTTAGGTTTTTTAGCTTGGGGCTTTCCAATCTAATTTCATATTGGAGTTTTCAATTATTTGTGAGTTAGGGTTCCAGTGAGTGGTGAGTTTAGGTTTTCGATGGGGTGTGCGTAGTGGTTGTGGTGTTTCGGCAAATTGTGGTATATGTTTTGTAGATGTTTTTGTGACCGGAAGTACCTAAGTGTGACTGCAACTTAGCAGAATTAAGTTGCGACACGCTGACACCAATCGCTAGAAAATTGTGATATGTGACAGTCAAAACCTTAACATGTGACCACCTGATTTTCCCAAAAAAGTATACTATACCTTAGTTTTGTTAAGTGTTCTATAAAAGTTATTATAGGTATTGTAGTTTTGCCTGTCGGAATTAATTTCTGGAGATTAAAGATAGGTCCTAATATATATATATATATATATATATAAACAGCTATCTGACACAACTGAAATAATTGTCGGCATAATTTACTAACTTATCCGGCCTAAAACTCTATCTGGCACCATTATTTATAATGCCATCGCACACTAATTGGCTTTGGGCAAATTTATTTTACAGCATTTTTATACTGTTTTGGGCCTCTACTACTCTATTTCAACCCATCTCACCACTATCTTTTGTTTTGGGCATTTCACTACTCTATTTTGGCCCGACACATTAAACTCGCAAGTTTGATGTGAACCGGAAACTCAATCTGCGTAAGGCCGGCCCGATTGTCACTTTTCATTTAAAAAAATTGTTACAAATCTAATAAATAAATCTATATATATTAAATGATAATTGTCTGGCACAATTGAAGTAATTACAGGGCATAATTTGCGATTTTTCCCAAATTAAAGCTCTAACACTAGTCACACTACAGAGACAGTGGGCCGATTTATTTTAACACTATTTTACAAGTAAATGATTGAACTTATGACTTACATGTCAAAAAGTAACTTTTAAACCATTGTATCAACTTTTTTTTCTTTAACAATTTTCATTTATATATCACTATTCTTGTGTGTGGGTTTTATATATCACTATTTTCATATATATATATATATGTGTGTGTGTGTGTGTGTGTGTCTCTCTTATCTAGGAAATATTTCCTAATTTGAATTAAGCTATTTTCTTTTAATTATTTTTTATACCCATCCCCACCTAAAGTAGGGACGGGCTGGTGCGGGTAATTACTAATTTATTGGCCTTTTTATATATTTATGTATATTTATTTTCATTTTTTCGTAATGAATAGTATTGTAAACACGGGGACGGGGTGTCTCCAATATGAAATTACGTTTCCGATTGAAATTACTA